>JBAWJQ010003128.1:0-68645 GCA_037783105.1 Bactrocera zonata | reverse complement strand
GTGACATACGTCAGAAAGAGGAATCCACATAGTTTTAATTCACAAATAAATTTGCTGGGTGCTGCTGAGTTGCCAGTTGGCGGAATATAACTTTAAGTTCGTTCCGTCTGTGGGAGCTGAACACGTTTTTTCTTCATAAATCTTCTTTAGTGAAGCTTTTAAGCGCATTTTTTTGTTTTTATAGCGACAGAAAACATTGTTCAAATAGTTCTGCGGGAATTCTACAGATTAGACAGGTCTTCTTAAATATTAATTTCGATTAGTGAAGGTTTCGTAGACTCGGCTGTTGTGGAAACGGAACAATATTTCTCTCCTTATGGCAAAGTTTTTGAGATATTGATCTGCAAATTTTCATATCGGACAACTTTAGCATAAAGCTGCCATACAAACTGACCTATCAAACTCAAGTAAACATTTTAATTTGACAAGGCATCTTTACGAAATTACGAAATAAGGCAATGGTACAATCTTTGAGAATATTGTTTAGATCGGAAAACTATAGCATATAGCTGCCATATGAACTGAACGATCATAATCCAGTTCCAAATTTCGTGTGCGGAAACGTTGCGAATGTTGAAAAAGACTTACGGTATTTTAGTTTTATCAAAAACACAAGCCTACGTTCGAGAAATCGTTGAAGATATGCCTCTTTCTGGACGACCTTCGACCTCCTCAACCGATGAAAATATTAAAAAAGTAAAGGATATGGTGCTTGAAAATCGTCAGGCAATTGTTGAAGAGATGGCAAGAGAGCTCGATATTTTTCGGCAGTCCGTTCGAATGATTTTGGTGGATATTTTGAGTATGAAACGCGTTCTTGCTCGACTTGTCCCGATAAGCTAATTTTTTTTTTCAAAAAGAAAACCGCAAACAGGTTCTTTTGCAAGCTTGATCGTGAAAATTCCGTTCCCGACATTCATGGAGAGCATTATAGCAGGCGATGAGACATGAGTTTATGAGTTTAACATGCAAAAAAAGTAAACAATAATCGGAAAGGAGGGAAAAAGCGAGCCGAAACCAAAAAAAAAACACGCCGAAGCCGCTCAAAAATCAAGGTGATGCTTATTGTTTTTTTTTCGATATTTGTGTTTTGGTACATCATGAAGATGTAGCGGAGGGACAGACGGTCAATAAGGAGTTCTATTTGGCGGTATTGAGGCGTTTGCGTGAGAACATATGTCGAAAATGGATTTTACACTATGATAATGCATCGAGCCACAATTGTGACCGAATTTAAAACCAAAAACGCAATGATCCCATCGATAAACCACCGTCAAATTGCCGCTCCGTTGAACCCGCTTTCAGTCGATCGAAGCGATAAAACCGAATTCGCTGAAGAAGCCATTCCAAAAAGTGCTTAAGAAAAGTGTTACGGAGACTAGAAAAATCGTTGACATAAGTGTACTGGTGGGGATAACTGTGAAGGCGACAAAATAAATATTGCGTTTTTTTACAATTTTCTGGTATTTTTTTGGTCATAGTTTAAACACTATCAAATTTGTTAACACTACAGAAGCCAGCAATCTTATCACTCCCACATATACATATTTATTTATAGCATGCCTGTTCTTTAGGCCACATTACCTTAGCCTTCACCACAGTTGTACCGCTTATCGCTATACAGCGCAAATTTTTGTTCACATAATTTACGGTATTGATATCAAATTTATTTTTCTGCCCTTATGATCTTGTCATTTCATAAAAATATATGCACATATACTTTTTTGTTAATAAAAAATGCATGCTGATAACAGCAGTGACTGCATAATCACGTACGAAAATAAATATCGTCTGATTTCATGCCAGTAAACAGGCAATTTTAATAAAAAAAAAAATAATAATATAATTTTTAATTTAATATGCATTAAAAACTGGGCTGTGAGCTGTTCATTCAAAAATAAATTGCTTTCTGGTCTTACATATATGTGTATATATTTAAGTATCGTTTTCGTGTAATTCGCTTTAGTTTCCAAATTTTAGTAGCTCGGTTAAAAATTTCAATTAGGTTTTCCCGGAAGTCATATAAACGCACATACAGCAACTTACTGAGCTCTTGGTTGGCTGCGCTTTTCCACAAATCACTTCCTCTACTCTCTACTATCGCCAAGGTTTGTTTCATTTCGTGCCGCAGCCGCAAAACTCTTATCAAGTTGCACATCGTACGCCTCTGTCGTCATATAATCCGATGTGCATTACAAAAATATAAAATATTATTTTATGGAAATTGTGTTTTACTTTGTGAAAGAGTGGATGGGAGACTGTAGAAAAGCGTGATTGATTGCTTTCACTTATTTTTGTTGTTGTTTTATGCATATAAGTTATATATGTATATTATAAATAATATATTATAAATACTATTTTTGACTCTACTCGACGACAGTTTAATTTCATCGATCGAAGACGTTTTCTCTTCAGCAGATAACGGCCTGCTCTCATCCGACTTCTATTTATACATACTTCTTTCTATTTCTATTTCGATTTTATTTTCTTCCATATACTCGGGTTCTAAGCATCTCATCCAAGCTTCTGAAACCAGCTTCCAATTTACTATAAATCTGAAAGCTTCTAGTTTTATCAGCGGAGCTTTGTCCTCCGTAGAGCACTTTAAGTCAAGTTCTTTGCATCCTTAGTTCGAAAACCAGCCTTAATGATTTTGCTTTGTCAAATTGAAGTACATCACAGTTTACAAAATTAAATCTTAAAAATATTTTTTTATTTAATTTTTAAATTTATTTTATTTAAATTTTGTGTTTAATTTTATCAACTGTTTTTATACCCTGAATTAGGTAGTTTAAAATTGTGACAAAGTTTCGCCGAAGATCCTATAAAATATCTAAATCCATTTCGAGGTTGCCTACTTTTTAAAAGAAAAAAAATAGAAGCTTCAAATTTAATGTGGATTATTATTCGAACGATTTATTTTTTGAAGATTGAAATGTTGGCCTTGGCTACGTTTCAAATGGTTCATCCGTTGTGTCCGATTTTCGATGACTTGTTCGAGCATTTCGACGGTAACTGGTGAATGATACGCGTGATGTTTGGCTCCAAGACCTGAATCGAAACGAAATTGTCCGCATAGACTTTAGATTTTACATATTCCCACAGGAAAAAGTCTAAGGGTCTAATATCGCACGATCTTGTTGTCCAATCGCTCTCAATAAATGTTGCTGAAACCAAATGTCGCCGAGATCGCGATCTTCAATTTCAGACATCAAATAGTCGGTGATCATGGCGCGGTAACCGGTGCCATTGACGGTTACGTTCTCACCGACGTCATTTTTGAAGAAATATGAACCGATAATTCCACCAGCCCACAAATGAAAACCTCGGATCTTCTTGCAATTTTTCAAGGGCCCATAGAGCGAAGCGATTTCGCTTGGGAAGGTTGAGCGGCTTCAGTTCTTGCACAAGCTGTGTTTTATACGCTTTCAATTTAAGATCTCGACGTTAAATGCGCCAAGTCATTCCATGGATCAGTCCGTGCTGCTGCGGACGGCGCCAAAACCTCTCTCCACGGTCTTCGTGTACACTCTCAGTCGCGGCTATTGTAAAAAGTACTTATACTTGAAACACCCATTATATGGTATAAAATACCAGCTTGACGGGCTGAATCGATTTAGCTACGTCCGTTTGTCGGTAATATACGCGAACTAGTCCCTAAGTTTTTGATTTCTCTCTTTTTATTTCTTAAGGGGGTATTCTAGTCTAGAAATCAAATTTTGGGCAGTTTTTTGAATTTTATTTAAAAAAAAAAAAACCAAAAAATATTTTTACCATCCATTTTTTATGGTGTTTTTATTGATATCTTAAGAATACAGAAAAAAAATTTACAAAAAAAATTGTAAAAATTAAAATAATTAGAGGGGGGAAAGACAGGAGTAAAAAAAAAATGGCGCATCCTGCTGACATTGATCCTGCCTCTCCTGGTGGTCTGAAAAAAAAAATCAAAAGAAATTCATAATCAGTAAAGATGCTGCTATAGTCCCTACCTGCTGAACACGAAAAAGAAAAAAAATTTTGAAAAAAGGCGACTGCCTGAAAATAATAGTTTTTTACGCTTTTTTTTGAAATTCCTAATATTTTTTAAATATTAAAAACAAAAATTTTGACACAATGCTGGTAGGAACGATAAAAGATTATATAAAGAAGGTTCACACAAAATTTCAAGTAAATCGGTTGTATGGAACTTGAGATAATGCCGGTACCGTGTGGAAAAAATTAGTTTCAAGAAAAACGCGTTAAAAAAGTGAGTCTACCTACCTACCGGATTGGTACTGCGTCACTAAAGTAACTGTAGCTCTTAAAATAATTTTAATTTTTAAATATCCTTTGGAGGATATGTTCTTAAGGGTCTAAACTTTAAATATATGAAAAAAATCGAATTTTTCAAAATTCTTGAGTAGAATACCCCCTTAAATGTTTTTGTATATATTATATATATTTTTTGCTTTTATTAATTTTTTTTTTTTAACTTTTATTATTTTTATTTTTTTTTTCGTTTTTTGGTATGATTTTAACTTACTTTAACTTATTTTTAGTTTTTTTATTTCATTTTTTTCAATTATTGTCACCCTCGCTTCGTCAGCAGTCTTCAATACCATTTTTGCTACCATCTTGTATACTTGTTGTTATAACATTTTCAATACAATGTCTTTCAATATTAATTTCTCCTCCTTCGTGCCTTTCAGCTTTACATTTTTATTGGCTTATTTTTGTTGTTGTTTATTGTCGTACAACCGCGATAACAGTCGGCGTCTTCTGGTAATTACACTCGTCGATATTTACAATTTGTTCGTGCTTTTGTTTTCATTGTTTTTGCACTCAACATTTCCACTTTTGCTTATCATATATTGTTTGTATGAAGTTACAAGCACAACAAAAATTGCCTGAAGTTGTTTGAAAAATAACAACAAATCGCTTACAGTTTTTAAAGCAATCGCAATTTGAGATATTACTTTAGGCGGCATTTCGTTTTCTAATGACGCGGAAAATTGGTTCTATTTTATAACTGTTTTAGTGGCAGTATAACGTTTGCTGTTTCATAACTAAGCAATAACTGTGGAGAGTAGGCTGTAAAATACTTTTCCCTATAGTTTGAGTTTCAATGCATTTTTGTGTACCGTTATTAATTTCTATTGTGAATAGTGAAGTTTTTGGACACATTATTATATTTCTATTGTTTTTGGAGTCAGAAAAGTTAAATTTGGCGAGTGATTTCTAAGCAAGAACAAACATACATATTTGACAGATTTTGGTGTCAGCCTGGAGAGATATTTTGAAAAACACAGCTGTTGCAGTTCGAAGTCCTGAAATTGTGGATGTTTATTTTTTGAATAATGAAATACGATGAATAATTCGTCTTACTTATATTTTTCGTCAAAATCAGTACGACTAATACTTAAAAAACGGCCTAAAATCCATATAAAACATAATTTTTCTTATCGGATATATTTCGGGAGCGCTAAAAAATCTACAATATTAACGAAGTATAAAAATAAGGATATAAGTGCTGCCTATTGAGAAAAATGTGAACAATCTTAAGTGCTGAAGACCTTTCAAATGAAATGAAACTATTTAACTATTTTAAGCCTCATAGATATAGTTTTTAGTAGCTCGTCATTTCTTTCAATCTTACTAAATCCTCTAAGAAATTGGAACCAAAACATTTTGACTCCACCGTTCCTTCTAAATTGCCCGATGATTCATTTTAACCGATGAAAGCTTTATAATCGGTAAGAACAGTTTTGGAATCTTAAGGTAAAATATCAAAACCCATTGTTTAAGACTCGGCAGAAAATTCCTCAAATTTCGGTTTCTGAAGCTGTTTTTACAGATATGGCTCATTGAAGACCATCAGAGTCGACATTTTCTCCAAAGAAAACCGCCGTTTCGATATGTTTTACCTTTTTTTAGTCAAACAGTGACTGCAATAGATGTATTACAGACTAGCAATGAGCGATCTGTAAGGTAGGGCTTTAATATTTTGATAGGTCTACTTTGCTCTAGGATTACGATAAAAACTCTTTACCTCTTCAAAAGCTGTCTGTACTCACTTTATCCCTAATTTTAATTGGTCTTCTCTACAGTCATAACCTTAAAATTGTGGGCAAATAATTTCCTTAAGTTTTAGCATAAGGTTCGATATCAACGTTTCCACGTTAGTCGGGTCTAAGTAACTTTAACAAATGATTCGCTTAAGTTTTAGCATCAGGTTCGACATCAACATTGCTAGTATAGTCGGGTCTACAAAACCGTAAAGAACCTGGATTTTTTTGCGGCTAAGAAAAGTCAACTCGGCAGCATTTCTCCAAATTGTTTCAGGGATGCTTTGTGCCGCTATACCAAAAACACCAACGTTTGTCCTAAAAAAAAGACTAGACTTACAAAGCGATGCTTTGCCTTCATGAACGAAAGTAGTGACTTATAAGTTCCTTCGTATTTTCATTTTCAAATGGAATAATATAAATGTTTGGATATAAACCACTGATTATTTAAGCATTTATGAATTTTGACGTACGACAATTGGGACGAGTTTTAAAGGGTTCGTTCCAATTATGAAATATTTAGATTGTATAGCTGCTGTTTTTGGAAGAGTGAAAATAGAGGGAGGTTTTCTTTGCATGAGTAAGACCAAGTGTAGATGGACTTGGCTTCATTTGGTAATCGCGATCGGCTCATTGCAAATAGGCTACAGGTTCTAGATGAACTTAGCTAGGTAGTTGTATTAAGAAAGAAGAAAACCGAAGTTATGGTTGTCGTGGAGTTAAAAGCCGGGTGCATCAAGTACTTGTGTTTGGACGAGCTATGGAGCTCACTCAAGATTCTAAGCAATACTTTTACCTTGTTAATAAGAAGAAGTGTAATCAATGATGAATCGAACAAGCAACTGGTATAAATACAAAAAACGGTAATAATGAAGTAGAGATGAAATGGCTGGCGGCTATAGTGTTACCCTAAGATCATTCTCTTGAATTGGAATTACAGGTGTAACTTTGTTATTGCTTCACCTATTTTGAAGAGTGCAGAGCTCAAATAGATTGAGTAGAGAAGTCTCGCATCGAAAATGGTCTAATAAAAATAACAGTCCTCAGTGAACCGCAACTAAGTGCGCAAATTTATGCAAGCTCCTCATTCTTTTTTATTTTCACTGAAACTTTCCAGCTCATTTGTTGCCACTCGAACGCCACAGCTAACAGCTCACACTCAGCGTGTCCTTTTATAAACTTTTTTCAGGTTAGAGTTTTGATATTAATTCAGCTGCTTTGAGACAAACTTAAATACGCCTTAGCATGCTTAGCTACATAAGCAGCTACATGTTTATCCTTGTTTGTGCGCTTTTTGCGATTATTTGGGTCATAACCTAATTCCATAATTTTTTCACCAAGTGTCACCGGTATGCTTTTGACTGGAATTCAAGGAAGACACACCTGCTTGTGTTGTCTGCCTTTGAAAAAAATATCTGCCATATTTTCAGTAAGGAAAAACTGTTTGCCACTTACCGTGTCTTCTTTAATATCTTCCTGTGACATTATTGTTTTCGTTTATACTGTTATACAGGAATTACGAAGCGGGTGTGGCCTTACAGCTTTAATAAGATTATACTTGTTTACTTGGTGGCTATTAGCAGTTCTGTATTTATAGCTGACAGGCATCGTGTTACGCGTTGGAAACTTTATTTTTTCAGTATGCATTTATTTGTTAAGGGTGTTTTTTTTGGAGGTATAGAACTTTTATTTTTACAGAAACTTAAAAAAATTAAGAAAAAAGCAAGTAGTTTTGAAGAGAATCTTATGAAAATCAGTTGGAATTTATTTAATTAATTTTTTTTTTTTTTTTTTTTTTTTTTTTTTAAATTTATTCTGGTGGATAATTTTTTAGCGTTGTAGAACTTTTTTCCTACTAGAACTTTAAACTTTAAAAAAATACAAGTGGCTTCATTAGTATGTAAATTTTATGTTGTTTAGTGTTCGAAGAGAATTTGATGAGAATCATTTCATTGGTAAAAATTTTCCAGCGTTGCCAGTTTTACCAAATCCTGGTTCCGAAGTGACCTAGATTTGGCGAACTTACATAAAAAGTAGTCTAACGGAGTCGATTCGTATATTACAGGAGTATATTGACAGACGACTTTCTTAACATAGTCTGATTACTCATTAAAGTGGGGTTTAGAGTAAAATAAGGCTTTTCGCAACATCCTGCTGAAACCAACTAACATTTAGTCTATTAATATTGACTTGGAGAATCAAAAAGTCTCGAATTATGTGGCTGTAGTGCTCTCCGTTGATGGTAATCCTATCTCTAGCTTCAGTTTTTAGAGAAGTGTGGACCAATAATGTGCACGGTATATAAACATACCTGACAGGGACATTTTCTCTATGCAATGAAGGCTGTAGAGTCTCTTTAGGGTCCTTTCCACTGCAAAATCTTTAGATTTGCTTCTCTTTAAGACAGATAATGTCTTTTCGCTTTATTTACTCAGACAGCTCCTTCGATAGCCACCGCCCTGGGAAAGTAACAACCTACCTTTAGGTCGTGGATCTTATTCAAATTTCTGCCAAGAACACAGGCTGGCTCACTGAATTTTATTTATAGCAAATTATGTGTGGATTCCTCATAATTGATCCAAAATCCGACATTTTTTGGAGTTAAAGCTCTGTGCTTGGTTGCCATAAGTCGTTATAATATATACAGTATATCAAAAAATTAATCTAAATACATATGTAAGGGTGATTTTTTAAGAGCTTGATAACTTTTTAAAAAAAAAAAACGCATAAAATTTGCAAAATCTCATCGGTTCTTTATTTGAAACGTTAGATTGGTTCATGACATTTACTTTTTGAAGATAATTTCATTTAAATGTTGACCGCGGCTGCGTCTTAGGTGGTCCATTCGGAAAGTCCAATTTTGGGCAACTTTTTCGAGCATTTCGGCCGGAATAGCCCGAATTTCTTCGGAAATGTTGTCTTCCAAAGCTGGAATAGTTGCTGGCTTATTTCTGTAGACTTTAGACTTGACGTAGCCCCACAAAAAATAGTCTAAAGGCGTTAAATCGCATGATCTTGGTGGCCAATTACGGGTCCATTTCTTGAGATGAATTGTTGTCCGAAGTTTTCCCTCAAAATGGCCATAGAATCGCGAGCTGTGTGGCATGTAGCGCCATCTTGTTGAAACCACATGTCAACCAAGTTCAGTTCTTCCATTTTTGGCAACAAAAAGTTTGTTAGCATCGAACGATAGCGATCGCCATTCACCGTAACGTTGCGTCCAACAGCATCTTTGAAAAAATACGGTCCAATGATTCCACCAGCGTACAAACCACACCAAACAGTGCATTTTTCGGGATGCATGGGCAGTTCTTGAACGGCTTCTGGTTGCTCTTCACCCCAAATGCGGCAATTTTGCTTATTTACGTAGCCATTCAACCAGAAATGAGCCTCATCGCTCATCGGACACGGACGCGAAACACATTTCGAACCGAACACTGATTTTGGTAATAAAATTCAATGATTTGCAAGCGTTGCTCGTTAGTAAGTCTATTCATGATGAAATGTCAAAGCATACTGAGCATCTTTCTCTTTGACACCATGTCTGACATCCCACGTGATCTGTCAAATACTACTGCATGAAAATCCTAACCTCAAAAAAATCACCCTATACATATTTACAAATATTCCATTTTCTTCCAATCCATCTCTCTGTCATAATCCATCTTGCTCCATTTATCTATTACTTTCCACATTTTTGCACCTACAGCTTCTGACAGCACCTGTCACGAATGCCATTAGTAGCAACACTGTCATTTTTCACCGCTTTAACGATTCGTTTGTATTCAATTTATAAGAATTGAATTGACAATTAAATTTGTGATATTTGTGAAAAAGCTTTCAGCTGCAGCCACCACAATCTTTTTAGATAAACCTACTTTCCAACTCGTTAAGAAAAATAAAACTTCCTCATTTGCAACTGCAATGCAGCTGACGGCATTCGTGTATGCATTTGTTTGTGCATGCATCAACTTGCGCCGACATGAAAACATGATATTCTTGCGCTGGCAAAGCTTGGCGAAATAAAAATGAAGCGTATAAAACGTGCAGCTGACACAAAAATATTATTCCGTATTTTATTATTTATTTATGGCATATAAATATTTTTTCTTATTTTTTTGCATGAAAATGCTGACTGCATATGAATTCATTAACACAGAAATAATAAGCAATGAAATGCAAATCAACATGCACTTGGAAATATTTATGTTTGTGGAAAAAGTAAATAAACTAATTAATTTGCTGCTGCAGCATGTGGCTGTATAATGGTTGAATTTCGTACACTTATTTTTGGTTGCAATTAGCAAAAAAGTTTTTCACTGCTTTCTAAAATTATTTTAATTTTTTATTTTCGATGTGAGCATTGCATTTTTTTGCTTTCTTTAATTTTGAAATATATTTTGCTCTCTTATAATTTTCTTGTAATTTTTAGAGTTATTCAAATTTTTTGACAACATTCTTATTATATTTATTTATTTTCATATTTTTTTAATATTTTTTATTATATGTTTTTTTTTATTTTTTGTATTTATTAATTTTTTAATTTTTTAAATTTATTTGTCTAAATTTGTCTTTTAATTTTTATTTTTACGAAACTCAGTTATTTATACGATATTATAATGTTTTTTATTATAATTTTTTTTTATTTTTTGTATTTATTAATTTTTTTAATTTTTTAAATTTATTTGTCTAATTTTGTTTTTTAATTTTTATTTTTATTTTTACGAAATTCAGTTATTTATAAAATAATATTTTTTATTTGTAGTAACAACTGGCAGTTTCTCTATTTTTCTAATAAAATTTTATAATTTTTAATTATTTTATTCAATCACTAATTTTGTAAAATGTTCATTAAAATTTATTATGAATTTTATTAATAGGTTCGCCTTTATCACATGCAATATTGCAGCCATATATATTGCTTATTTTCTGATTTTTATTATATGCAGTTGACACTAAAAAGTTTTTCTCTAGCAAATGTCAATAACATTGCAAGCGCTCAAAAAAACCGCAAAAATATTTATAAGTACGTATATACATATGTATGTATATAAATAAATAATATACATACATATGTATGTATGTATAAAAATAAGTTATAAAAAATACATACAAACGCATCACGTAGTAAATTTGCAATGCAATCATGGAGTTTTTTTGTTTTTGCAATATTGCTTCGCTGTAATTTGTTGTAATTTGCAGTTTTCACTTTCCTTAAGCGCTTCATTCGCTTCGTAAATTTTTGCAATTTTGTTGATATAAACACACAATTTGCCGCTTTTTATTACATTATACTCTCTTGAAGACGCCACTTGCAATAATATTTTTTTTAACGTTTGCAATTATTATTATTTTTTTTTTTGAAATTTTAAAATTGCATGTTATTAATTTATTAGTCAAATGTATTTTCCATAAACTCACATTGCACATATTTTTTTGTGATTCCCCAGCTATTTTGATTTTCCTTTTCTTCGCCCAAACTTTGATAAGGTCATTAACTCGCCTAATTTATTAGTTAAAAGTCAACATAATTGCTTACATTATGCTTTTTGTTGTCCAATTATGTTGTTGTTATTTTTGTTGTAAACTTGTTTTGTTGATTATTTTCATTGATTGATTGCACGCACGCCAAGCGAAAAGCCGGCATTTACATTTGTTGCTTGGGGCGCGTTTTTATTGGCCTCTACTGTAAACATTGCAAGTGTTGCATACTTATAGGCGCTAAATTAGAATTTGGACTTGTTTGCAGTACAGTTACAAATGAAGATTCAACTTGAAAAATATGTGTTTTTTCATTAAAAGCGCTGTTTCGAAAGAAATTTAAATAAAAATTTAATTTAAGAAAGCTAAATAATTATGCATAGTTTTTTTTATAAGTAAAATAAAAATCAATAAAGAAAAGAAATTAAAATAATTCATTGTAAGATTTTTTTAAATTAATTTTTGTTTTTTAATTTAAATTAAAATTTATTAAAAAAACGACTATAATATATCTAATAATAAAAATAAATAAATAAAACAAAATAAAAAAAAATATTCTAAGAGTTCTTAAATCCTATAAAATAAATTTCCATAATTATACAAGAAAAAAAAACAACTAATAAAAATGAAGAAAATAAAATATGCTAAATATTAGCAAAAAATAATAATAATAAATAAAAATTAAAATAAAAAATTCTAAAAATAGGAAAATAAAATATAATATGAAATTAATTTTTTGTTTTCATAATAAAAATTAAGTATGGCTAGTATACTAAAGAAAATAAAATAAATTAAAATAATTTATTGTAAGAGTTTTTAAATCCTATAAACTATGTTTCGATAAAAATATTAAGAAAAAAAAATGAAAATAATAATAAATAAAAATTTAAATAAAAAATCTAAAAATAGGAAAAATAAAAAATATTATTAAAATACTTCTTGGTTTTCATGTTAAAAAATAAGTATAGCTAGAAAAATCATTTATAAAAGACATACGAAAATAATTAAAAAATTAATAAATAATATAAAAAACTTAATTTGAGAAAAAATCTCAGAAAACATAAATTGTTTTTTTTAAATAGGCATACTTAATTTTACCAAAAAATTATAAATAAATATAATAGTTTTTGTAATATATTTAATTCTACATATGAAAAAATAAATAAATTAGGTCAATATTTTCTAAAAATTTCCTTTTTTTCAAAAAAAAAAAATATGTAATACAAATATTATTAATTTTAAAACATAAAAAAAATATATTTTAGAATATAAAAAAGTTATATATACAAAAATAAGTAATTTATATAACACATTATTTGTTTTAAATAAATATTCATAATAAAAATATTATTAATATTAAAACAAAAAGAAGCATAAATATAAAATAATAAAAAAAGTTAAGTACAAGAATAAATTAAAAATTTATATAACACAAAATTTCCAAAAAAAATATATATATTTATAATTGCATTAATTTTAAAATCTAATGAAAATAAAAATTAAAATAAAACTTAATAAATACAAATTAATAATTAAAAAAAAAATATTATTAAAATAAAATTTAATAAATACAAATTAATAATTAAAAAAAGTAAATTATTAAAATTAATAATTAAAAAAATATATTTAAAAAAATAAAATTTAGAATAAAAAAAAATAAATTGATAAAAATTAGTTATGGACTAAATTTTTTAAGAAAAATATAAAATATAAAAATAAAACTATAAAAATTTAGTAAAAATGAATTAAGGTCTTATACAATTTATAATTACTTTTTCAATCGTAAATTACGATAGCAAGCCAAACAAATCCATATCTTTTGTCCGAAATTGATTAATAATAATTCATTGCGCATTAAGTTTCTCCACTTAATTGCATATTTATTTAATTGCAACTCAAAGAATTAACTTTTTACTGCTGACACACCAACCTTTGCAATTTTCTTCAAATAATTAGTGAGTGCTGAATAAAACAGCACCCACCACCGAGCACTTTCTTTAATTCATTAGAACTTACACTTAAATACGTACATGATACATATTTACTTGTATGTGTATAAACATATGTATGTGAGCAGAACACCACGAAATCAGCTCATTCGTCAGCGCCCCCGTACAAGTGTCAAAAGGCGGTTATTTGCCTTGTTGCCTTCAAAATATCTGGCTTAGAGACAGTGTGTCTGTAAAGTATGCGTACTACGTAAATTTCAAACACAGTGGTAGATATAGCGGTACACTAAAAAACTTGTTGAATAATATGAGCTGGTTTTATGGTGAATTACACATTATTCTATGGGTTTGGATTACAAATATATTTTTTAAAAGAAAAAATTTTGTTATTTCAAAATGTGAAATATATTTTTTTTTTTTATTTTCCGCGACGATTTTCTTCGTGCCAGTTTGATTTTTATCAAATATATAAATAAAAATAGCAAATAAAAGTTACAAAAAAGTTCATAAAAACAAAAAAATGTTTTTTACATTTATTCTTAAATATTTTTAGAAATCTATTCTAAAATTTAAAATTTATGCTAAAACATATTTTCACATGTATTCAAAAAAAAAAAAAAAAAAATGTATTCAAAAATATTTCTTATGTTTATTATGAAAATTTTTTTATTTATTTTAAAAGAGTTGCAAAATTTATAAAAATAAAAAAAAAATGTTTTCCCAAATTTATTTAAATTTTTTTTTAATATTTTTTAAATGAAAAAAATTTAATTTATTTTAAAGCAGTTGCAAAATGTATAAAAACGAAAAAGTTTTCCCACATTTATTTAATTTTTTTTTGTTTTAATATTTTTTAAATGTGTTCATAAACAATATTTTTAAAAACTCATTCTCAAAAATATTTCTTAAATTTATTAAAAAAATATAATATTTAAAAAAAGTTACAAAGCTTATAAAAACAAGAAAAAATATATTTTTCAAATTATAGATCAAAAGCAATATTTTTAAAAATTTATTCCAAAAAAACTCCTAAATTCTTATAAAAATTTCGAAACTATTAAATTTTCATTAAAAAAATATATATATATTTCTCCCGTATGTTTTAATTGTTCTCAAGCAATAGTACACACACTTTTTCGCACGACTGTTTAAACATTTAACCAAACAAACATGTGCATCTAAATTACTTATCTAATTGCCACAGCTGTCTATCGGTGTTATCGACACCGAGTCTTCACCTACACATCCCCGCTCGTACCCACCACTACTTTCCGAACATGGTGCCTGCAATAATTAACCACAACGCGTGACATGCCGGCCCAAACGCGCATCAGTTGTAGTTTTCCGTACACTTCAATTCACCACCACCACCTCCACCACCACCCACATAAATAACTGTAATTGAGTGACCCTGCGTGCGGTGTTGTGTCTTCTGCTACTTTTTGTTTTGCCTACATATTCGCGCTACTTAGTTAATTTAATTTGATGCATTTCGTTTGTGTGCTGCTTGCACACATGTACAGATGTGTGTATATACATATGTATATATAGTGTGGCTATGTGGTTGACATCCTTGTTTTCAACAACAACAAATAACCATTCAGCAAAAGTATTAATGTCGTCGCTCTACTTCGGGTGCTTGCAACGTGCAACTGACATTTGCGTGTAATTTGTGTTTTTCTTGTTGTTGTTGCTGTTGACCGCAAAAATAGCGCTGATTTACATGCATGCTTTAGTTTTTTGTTTAAATTTTAGAATATATTAAATATTAAGCAAACGAAAAAGAAATATTTGTGGTATCAGTCCGTCATATTAGAAACAGGGTGTTCAAAAAAATTGATTTTTTGCGTAAAAAAATATTTGGAGAAAAATTTATTTTGAAATAAAATCAAAAGTGAGCACTTAAATATTAATATATAATATTTAGGCAGAAATAATGAAATGTCTATAGAATTGGATACGAAAAAGTTTCAGAGCTCCAAAATTGTTGCTATAGAGCGCCCATTAGACCTTTAGAAGTTTTTTTTTTTTTTTTAGGCCGTAAGGAGGGTTTAAAATGCCTTCGCAACCTATAGGGATCGTCATCCTACGTGAGTGGTGTACCCACTAAAACACTCCCCCCTTCTATCATGGAATTTTTCCCCTACCCCGGGACCGCTTTCGCATTACTTCAAGCCAAGGTTTCCAAGATGGACCCATTACAGGTCAATTTCTACTCTCCCTGCGTCCAGGGATGCCTACGGTTTTGTAGCCAGCATCAAGCTATTTGGCTCGTCTTCTATTGGGAGTCCGCGTCCATGTCTCTTTTTTTAGTGCGTAGAACATGTTCCACGTACGAGGCAATTATTTTCCAGTTCTCGCTGCTAGATACCATTTTTTCTAAGAGATTTTCCGCACTTAGTTCTCCAAGTTTATTTTGTACGGTCCTTCGTGCTTCTTTCCACCGGCGGCACTTGAAAATGGTATGGTTTGCATCGTCTAGTGGTTCGTCTCCATAGATACATGCTGGGCTTTCTGCTTTTCCCATGTTGTATAGGTATTTTCGGAAGTACCTGTGACCGGACAGCATCTGTGTTACATAGTAGTTTACCTCGCCGTGTTTTCTACTGTGCCACTTCTCTATTTCTTTAATCAGTTTGGCGGTCCATCTTCCTTTGCTCTCCCTTGTCCACCGATCTTGCCAGAGTTCAAGAGTTTGCTTCCTCGCCTGTTGTCTTGTCTCCATGTGTATTTCTCTTCCGTCTTTCTTCCATAGCCAGAGTTGTCTTCTCTCCTTTGCGAGAAGGTCTATTGGGATGACGCCGCTTATCACTAGCACTGCGGATTCGGATACAGTGCGGTACGCCGAGGCGACTCTCAGGGCTGCTGTTCTCTGCACTTTAGCAAGCACTTTTCGTCTGTGTTCTACATTTAATGTATCGGCCCATATTTCGCTACCGTATAGTAGCACTGACTGTGTTGTGTCCATACACCTTTAGAAGTAGCTTACCAATATTTTAAATCGATATTTTAAATACTTTTTGAATTACATCCTTCTCTTTTTTGAATTACATCCTTCTCTGAGTCGTGATGGGAGCGGATCGGTGCTTCCGTATCCTCCTGTGTTCTAGCTGAGCCAAGATCGACAGCAAGAGATCTAGTGATCTCTTTGCTCTCAGTAAGGCTAGCCTCTCTCTAGTTTTGGGGCTTTTAACGGGCTATTGACGTCCACGCAGCAAAGCTGGGATTCCTACCAGACGTCATCTGCAGAAGCTGTAAGGAAGAAGCTGAGGTGAAAACAACTCAACACTTCCTTCTTGACTGTCCCGCGTTTGGGAGGCCAGGACTTAAGCACTTGGGGGCGTATACCTTCAGACAGCCCACCGAGCTGGCGGAAATGGAAATTAAACGCCTGTGCAAATTTGTATTGCCTACTAAGCGTTTTGCTAATTTATAGTTCGAATACTGGAGCTCTTCTTTTCTATGACCTCATAAAGGATTATGAATGTATATTTGATTATATTGTGCTCCCTAAATTGACAGCTGTCAAATCAACTGTCAAAGAACAACAGTTGGCCGTTATACTGGTCCAACTTTTTTTTATAAACTTGCCTGATTTATATAAAATACAAGTTCTAAACTCTAAAGGCACCCTTTATATACATACATATATGTACATATGTAAAAACATACTTACGTCAGTGCAGCAACCGTCAACTGATTTGCAGTTATTCAAACATAATGCGCCTACATGCAACAGGAAGCTCCAACAACTCAACACACATCCGACAGGTGGGGGAGTTGGAATGCCTAGTAAATGCCGGTGTGTATTTAAAAGTAGTGAGCGAAGCGATGTGAGTGACAATTGAAATTAAACACCTCGTCTAAGTACGTAAATAATTGTTGAACGAACACTGCACAACAACAAAAACAAGCCACAACGCTTGAGATAATCGCGATACATGTGGTGTTGTTGGCACAATTTTCCGTTTTATATACATACATATGTATGTATGCTGGAGTTACCATGCGCCATGAACTCTACACTATGTAACAAATTCAACAAAAAAAATTGCAATAATTGTTGGACTGACTATTGTTCTTCTTCTTCTGGTGGTACTTACGTAGTAAATAGTGCTTATATACATACATATTTATAAGTATATACATGCATATGTATGTAAATTAAAATTTGCTGATCTGTGAATGTGAGCGTATGACAGTTAGCAATAATTACACCGCTATTAGTGGCAGCGACGACCCAAAAGAAGACATGAAAACAGAAAAAAACATAAACCAACAACAAAGCAGTGCACGGATGGCTGAGTGTCATGTTATTATAGTATATGAAAAAAGCAACAAAAATTGTATGGAAAATCAGAAATAGTATAAAAAACAGAAGTGGTAAAAAAAAACAATTAGAAAAAGTAAAACAAAAGCAAAAACAAAACAAAAAATAAAAAAAAAAATTAGAAAATGTAAGGAAAAAGTAAAAAATGGTAAAAAATGTTGCTCCACTTCTGGCTAGCACATCGAGCTGATGGTATTGTGTAATTATTGTTTGTTGTTGTGCCAACATGATTTTAGACGCTACAACACATGCTCAAGCTCAAACATGTACAAAATAAAAAAAATATGAAATTAACATTTTCGTAGCAACAACAATAACAGTAGAGCAACTCAAAATGGAAAAAATAATCACAGCAACGGTAAAGTGCGAAAGAAAAGTGCGGAGAAATGAGAGGTGTATGCTTAAAAGTTCAGGCAGCAAGCCATGATTAGATAAAACAAATTTTTTTTGATGAAAGCAATTTATTTTTGTTGTGTGTTGAACCACGACTTCTTGATTTTTGACTTCTGGTAACTCTACCGACTTGACAAATGTTGCAAAAAACAAAATTTGCGTGGTGATAGTTAATTAGCGGTGATTGAGGAGTGTTTCAGGTGTTTTAAATAGCATTATATGAAGTGTGGTGATATGGAAGGATCTAGATGTGTGGATAAAATTATTAGATGAGTCTAAAATTGTAACCAAAATGACGTCAGTTGCTTGAGGAAAAATTATTTTGTATTTTATCTCAAAAAAGCAATGTTCTGAGAGAGTAAATCAAGAGAGAAGTAATAGCACCCTATAAGAATGATTTATGTAGAATAAAACATCAAAAGTGAAACAAACTGTCAAAATTTTATAGAAACATAGCCTTTGACGTTCAGTAGTTTATGAGGTCGCAAAAAATGAATTTTTCTGTCAAGCTCAACACAAGACAAGAAAAAATGTTTACTTTGACTGCATTGAAGCTATATACCCTTCACTGCTGCATTTCTTATATCACAAAAGTTTATAATAAAGTCTTACCTTGATCTTATCTGTCAATTTGTATGACAGCTACATATATGTAATAGTAGTCCGAATCAAACATTGTGTTCGGAGATTGTAGACTTGCCTTTAGCAATTATCTATGTATGTAAAATTTCATAAAGATATCTCGTCAAATATACAAGTTTTCTATATGAAGCTTGCTTTTGATCGGTCATTTTGTATGGTAGCTATATGCTATATTGGTACGATATCGGCGGTTTCGACAAATTAGCAGCTTCTTGGAAAGAAAAGTACGTGTGCAAAATTTCAGATCAATATCTCAAAACTGAGGGACTGGTTCGCGTATATATAGTAGGAACCGACTAAACCGAGTCAAACCCCGTTAAGCTTACTTGTACATATATATACTTATGTGATTGTATATACTTTATAGATTCTTTGATTTTTAATTCAGCGTGTCACAAAACTCCCTGTTCAGGGTATAAAAAATAACGGTGCCAAACTGCCTCTATCATTCTCTGCGCCGCAAAACTTTATTATAACCAAATTTTAACTCTTCTCTTCGTATATTTTCCAACATTAAAAGCTGATCTTGTGATTAAAATTATTATACACTGTTCGTAAATAGAACTTTCAGAACCTCAGCAATCAACTTTGACCATCTCTCTGCGCAGCCAACCGAAAACGGCGAGAGCGCCTACTGCCATTTCATATCAAACGTTGATCTCGTGGTTATGTACTTGCCAACATGTTTACATGCATATACATATATGTATGTATATATGTACATATAGTATATAGTACGAAAATGCGACTGTGCTAATTTTGTTGTTGTACTTATTTATTATTATACTAATTATAGTAACTTCATTATAATTTATAATAAATAACTGCGCATTTCACTTATATAATTTCATATACGCGCATACCTTTGTGTCTATATTTAAGCTGATTTTCCCCATATATGGCACACCCACCACTTTGGCAACTGATTACATATGCCGCTATTTTGGTTTGTTGTGCTTCGATTTGTTCTTGTTCTTGCACTGCTTTCCACTCCTTATTTGCTGCTGTCACAATCACCTGTTTGTTACATTTTTGCTGGCCACGCATTTTGTTGTTGCTGTTTTATTCACCACTTCAACAGTTACATACAATGTATATTTTAAGTTCGTATATTTGTTTGTTTCTGTTTGCATTTGAAATTTATCTCCTCTGCGCACGCGCTACCTCTCGGGAAGCAGCTAAAATGTAAAGAAAAAATAGAATGATAATAACTTCAGGTTTGTGCTTTTGCGCCACTTTTGTTGCCAACTTTTCTTTGGAGTTTATGCTTAGTGTAAAGAATATTGCCATGAAAGGAACAATGCTTTTATCTTATATCCCTGTGGTAATCTAGTTGAGTAGTTGCCATACTAAACAGCTTGAAATGTTGATGTATTGTGTGAGCCACTTCAGAGAATTGACAACTTAAGGAAATGGAAGTAGAAAGTTTATATAAAAGCTGTTAAAAAATAGTTGAAGGATTCAGCATATTATTGTTGGTATTTTTTTGTGATTTCTTATATTTGTTTTTTCTTTTTTTTTTTAATTTATGCAAATTATTTTATAATTTTGTAAAAAACGGGAATTAAATAATTAAATTTTTTATCATATAATATTTTTTTAAATATATGTGTATGTTTTAAAATAAAGTGAAATTAAAATAATTTTAGTTTTAAAATTAATTAAATTAATTTTTTTATTTTTTAAATATAAAAGTATAAAGAATTAAATTTAAATTATTTTAACAAAATATAATTTTAAAATTATCTTAATTTAATTTTAATTAATATTTTTAATTTAATTTTATTTCTTTATACTTCTTTAAAAAATTTATAAAATAAAATAATAGTTTAAAAGTTAATACTTTAATATCTAACAAATTTATTATTATTTTTTGGTTTTATTTTAATTTTACTTAAACAATTTTTTTTTTTACCTTCCGCCATTAAATAATTTTGTAAAAAAAACACAAAACTTGTTTTCAATAAACGAAAATATAAAAAAAAAATCAATAATTCGATTTATAATTTTTTAAAATAATTTAAATAATTTTTGAAATCATTTTTTTAGAATAAAAAATAATTTAAGTTAATTGCTTTTATAATGTTTTATACTTGTATATTAATTTATGTACATTTTTTAACAATTTTATATTAAAAATAAAAAAAAACCTAAATTTAATAGAAAAAAATATGTTTTTTTATTTTTGTTTATAATTTTTAAATTGAAAATATACATATGTTATTTAAAATACTTAATTCATACATATTTTATAATGTTTAATATTTTTTATATTTCTCTAATTTTATAAAAAATTATATTTTATATTATTTTTTTTTATAATTATGCTGTAATTTTTCTTATATTTACATATATATCATTTTTTTACCTTCATGATAAAATTTATTTAATTTTTTATTTACTTTTTGATATTTATTTTATTATATATTAAATTCATTAAAAAGTGTATATTTATAATTTTTTATTTTCATTTACTTGTTTATATTAAAAAAAATACATTTTGGCTTTAAATTGTTTATATTTAAAAAATATATTTTGACTTTAAAATATATATTTTATTTATTTATGAAATATTTTCTTTAAATTGTGGAGTTTATTATTAAGTTAATTAATAATATCTCTTACTTTTATATAATTAAATATTTTTTAACTCATTTAAATATTCAATATGCCCTATAACACAATAAAAGATTATTTAATTAAACACGTTGATTTGAGTTTTACATTTTTTAAAATTTAGTTTTATTTGGTTTTATTTAATTTATTTTTTATAATTTTTTTTTATATTTTTTTTTTTAATTTTTATTTTTTATTTTTTTTTAATATTTTTATTTTTTTTTTAATATTTTTATAATTTTTTTTATATTTTTATTTTTTTTTTTATATTTTTATTTTTTTTAAATATTTTTATTTTTTATTTTTTAATATTTTTTTATAACTTTTTAAATACTTTTTTAATTACTACAATTTTACATATTTTAATCAAATTATTCAATTTAAAAGATATTTATACATATATATATCCAAATTATTTTCTATCTGTTATTATTTATTTTCTCATTAACCATTTTTCATCTGTCACATTGTTTCATTGCCATTATACATTTTTATTTTTTACCACTTAATATTATCCCAATATTCTTTTAATTTCGTAATATTCTCTGTAATGATCTAATTTTTAAATATTTGACTTATCTGCTTACTCCTATTTCGCGCACTTTTCGCCGACCTCAAATATTCCATAATTCTCTTTAATACCTCCGGTCCACCCACGAACGGCTGCCCAGCTTAGCGACCGACTAAGCTCCACATTATTCACCTCGACTCACCGCTTTATCGTGCCGCCGCCATCTGCTCCACTGAGACAAAAATAATCCACTTTTTTGTTGTATCTCATTTGCCACTCTGCTGCCGCCATAATTCTGTATTAAAATTAGTTATGTTTGTTGTTGTTTTTATTCAATTGCTCAGGCAGGCGCTTCTTGCTTGCCGTTAATTTGCTGCGCCGCCCTTGTTTTAGTTCGATTCTAAAGGCAAAACGGCGTGCGCGTGTATTTTGTAAAAAAATTTCGGCTCTCGAATTGTGAACTGTGCGACATATTTATTTATTTTGTATATACTATCTACATATATTTTTAATATTGAATTTTTTGCTTAATAAATTGTTAAAAGTCTGTGCGGTTTTTTATGTGGAAAAGTGAGTGTCGAAAACACTTGTGAATACAGAAATTTGTATGTTAAACCTGAAGCAAGTAAAACACTGAAAAAGAAATTTATATATGTATGTACATATGTTGATTTATTTTTTTTAATTACTCAGTTTCTCTCACTCTGCATTTATTCGCTATCTTTGTGCTTATTGTTTCCAAATATTTTTTTTTTGTATAAATATTTTTTTATTTAAAGAACTCAAAGTTGTACATTAAAAAATTTTTGTTTTAAATTTTTTTATTTTTATCTTAATTTTTTATTAATTTTAATTTTTTTTAATATTTTTTTCCCCCTTTTTTTAATTATTTCTTTTACACTTTTAATCCTTCTCTAAAGAAGAAATTAATCAACTTATTTATTTACTCTCTCTCTCCCTCTCTCTCTGTCTTCATTTGTTATTTCTCTCGTGCCTTGTTTTCAAATATTTTATACTTAAATATTTAAATATATTATACTTATTATACATACTTTTTTTATTCAAAATACTGTTAAATATTTTTTTATTATAATTTTTATATTTCCCTACCTTTTTATATTTTTCTTAAATTTTTTAAATTTATTTATTATTAACATTTTATTTTTAATCTTTTTTATCTTTATTATTTTTTATCATTATATTTTTTTATTGTTACTTTTTATTACTTATTATTATCTCTCTCTATTTTAATTTTTATTATTATTATTTTTTTTTTTTATTTTAATTTTTATGATTATTATTTTTTTTTTATTTTAATTTTTATATTTTCTACTCTTTTTTATTTATTTTTTCCTAAAGTGCCTCTCAAATGTCCAGAAAAAAATTACATTTCAAACTTCAAAACTGACATAAAACTTAAAATTAGGTCAATGTCTCTTCACTTGTTGTTTTTGCACCGCCGTTGCTACCGTTTTAAGCCGCTACTTTATTATTCTGCGGTTTATTTGTGCTGCTGTTTCCCATTGTTGCTGATTTATTAATTGTTTATGCACATTTTTCACCGCCTACCGTGCTGCTGGCATCGCTCCTAAGCGCACATCTTCCGTTCACACGAAAAGCAAATAGCGAAAACGACATATCGTCTTGTTTTTGTTATTGGTATAATTTCTTTCTATTTCCTTGTTTGCTAAGAACTGTTTGAAATGCGTTCGGCTATTGGCGTTGTTGTTGGTAGTATTTACGTATGCTTATAACCACTGATTTTTCTTTATTCAGAGTTGCCTACTTTCCTTTATACCTTTCTTACTTTCATATCACAATTCTTTATTATTTGTGAGTTGCGATTGTGTAGCCACTTGTTCGCAATTTTTTGTATTATTTGATATGTTTTTTTTTTTTTTTCTTTAAAATTTTTTTATATTTATTTTTTGTACATATATATTTTTTTTATATATTCTGTGCTCATTTTGGTTTATTCTGCTTTGCTACGTTCTTTTTTTAATTTTTTTTTTAATATTTATTTTTTATATTAAATTTTTTATATACATTTTTTTTATTTTTCAAGCACATTTTATACACTTACTGTCTCTTAAACCATAAAAAGCGTTTCACGCACTCAGCGCGCAATTATTCTCGCCTCTTAGAACCCCTTTTATGGCAACAACAGCGCGCACATCTTCAAAACAAACATTAATATATAACAATTACTTTCTCCAGTGAACCAAAACAGGCTATTGCGTGAAATAATTATAATGGAAATAGTTGAAATATAAAGTAAATTATATGTATTTGTCATTTTTATATTGTTGAAAATATTTCTCTTTGTTATACGCCATTTATTCTATTCTACGGAAATTAACGCACTTGAGTTGCCATTTTCTGCACAATTTATGGAGTATGCGTCTAAGTTCTGGTTATTGCTGTGGCTTATAAGTTGTCATTGCCGCAAATCGAATATAATTGTGTTAATAGTTACTAGTTTTACTAAAAATACTATAAATATAAGTGTTACATGCTTTGTAAGTTTTGACAGCTAAGAGACTGAAAAACTTTAAGTCAGTGTTATAAGTAGGAATGATAGACTTCATAGACAGCCTTATAAACTTTGAAAATAATGTACATATATGTATGTATGTATATACATATGTTGTTTAATCTAAATTGACCCCTTAGGAGGCGGACTAGGTCATAATAAACCAAAATTTTAGTTTGACGTCGAAAAACCAATAACTTTAGTTACTATTTTACAGCCTCAAGTATAAATGTTGCTACCACCAAATTGCTAGATTAACTGTAATAAATATCTTAAACACATTTCTTCCTAATAAATTACGAAAAACTATTGAAATGACAATAAACTGGCAACGGCAATGTTTTGTCATTTAAACTGACATCTTCAATTTTTTTATTTCATTTTTATCTTATTTTTTTATTTCATACCAAAGTTATTTTATTATTTATTTTTTGAAACTCTACCTACCTACCTATTTTCACTAGGTTTTGCATTTAAGATAAAATATTTTTACGTTGATTGTATGTTTTGTCATTAATTTTGACAAATGAAAACTACATTACATTCCATGAATTGAAAGTATTTCACTAGATTGTCAATTTTTGTCAAAAAATTATTATTATTTCTATATTTGACCAACAATTTGTTTCATAAATTGTATTTTTTGTCATTGTCATTAATTTTGACAAATGGAAACACTAATTTTTTTACTAGATTGTCAGTTTGGGTCAAAGAATGTCATAAAAATATGGAAGTAGATCAACACATTTTTTCATGAATTGTCTTATTTGTCATTGTCTTTAATTTTGACAAGTGGAAAGCGCACAATACATTTCATGTGATTAACAAGCAGTTTTATGCTTTTTTTGCTATGGTTTTCATCTATCTATTCTATTTAGCTCGAACAGCTATTTATTTATAGTATTATGTCAAAAAATTATTTCATAAACAGTATTTTTTGTCATTGTCATTAATTTTGACAAGTAATAACCACACATTACATTCCATGTGATTGAGAAATACAAATCTTACGATTTTCACTAAATTGTAAATTTAAGAGAAACAATTATTTTTATGTTGGTCAACTAATTTATTTCATAAATTGCGTTTTTTGACAATGTCATTAGTTTTGACAAATGGAAACATTACATGCCGTACATTTTTTTTGAATTTAAAGTTTTTCATTACATATCAATTTGTATTGAAAATAATTTTTATTTCAACAAATTGTTTCATAAATTATATTTTTTGTCCCAGTCCTTAATTATGACAAATTAAATATTATGACAATTAATTAAATGTCATTGTCTCAGCCACGACTGTCATTGATTTTGACGTAATGAAAACCGCACATTACAATCCACGTGGTACACATACGCCGCACACTTCGTCGGATATCTATTTTTAAAGCTGTAAGCACAAGAATTTAAAGTTTGCCACTTGAGGTTGAAATATCGGGTTTCGCATATCGTGTAAAGTATAATGTTAAAGCTACAAATAGCTAGAGAAAAAAATCCTAAAATAAATTTTTTGTTTACTACTAAAAAAATAATAAATAAAAAATATATTAACGAAAAAATTTTGTAATATTTTGCAACTCTGCTGTTTAAAAACTATTACAAAACACCTCACAAAATTTTGACACAATTTTTTCTACGTTTTAGAATAGAAATATTTCATAAAAAAATAAACAAATAAAAAAATTTTATTCTTCAAATATCTCTGCTAAATTCTTTGTGCTTCGCATTAATATATTTATCGCAATAATTAAATTGAAGTTATATATTTTAATTGCATATAACAGTCTTCACGCAGCCGCTGAAGATTTAAAAATATTTTTGCGTTTACTCACGGCATAAAAATGTTTTATTTGAAAACTGCTACAGGCGATTTGTGGATGCCCAAAGTGTCCAACGCAACACCAAAAGATTGTAATAAAGGTAAATGCAAGAATGGGAGTTGCAAGATAAAAAATGTTGACTAAAATGTGTCAATAAATTGTAAGCAATTGAGTGCAATTAGTGCGTAACCTGAATAAATGGTTGTGGGAAGTGCACGACTCGCTTTTTACAAGAAATTTTATTTTTTATTCTAGTTAATCATTTCGAAAATGATTAATTAGCTACAGTTTTCATGGCTTCGATTGCATTTGAGCACTCAATTATGTACGCACACACTTTCTTTTGGTAAAATAAATAAAAAAGAATTAAATAAATTACCCTCATATTGCAGTGTCAGCTGTTTTTTTTGTTTTTTTTTTTTTGTTTTTTTTACAGTCATTTGTTACTTCTCACACGCCTTATGTTTACATGCAAGCCGTTAACTTTCAATTTCGTTGCATTCCTGCCGTTTCACACGTTCAACCGTACTAAAGTTCACGTGTGGTCGCATATTGCCGGCCAATTGACACAGATGCCAGAAATTCTTGGCTTAAAACTTCGACTTTACCTCGAAATTTAATACTAAATCACGCTGTGCCGTTTAAGCGCGTCAGCGTTAACCAAATTTATACCGTTATAAAGCTAACAACAGCTGTATTTTTACTTTTCGCTTTGTATGTATTTTTTCCCGTTTATGTGTGCATCTCGAGACATTTTGAATGTCGGCTATAATCGCCTTCACTGCAACGAATTTGGTAATGTGATGGTCAAGTTGCCTTTTAAAGCAGCTTTATCTGTTTGTTTTCTTCTTTTTTTGGCGTTCGGTTTTGGGATGCGGAATCGCTATGCGTCAGCCGTCACATGCATGACACAATCTTTGAGCCTACGGGGAAAAATATGTCATTTATTTCTCTCCCGCGACACAAAAAAATACTTTCAATTAGCTTTAATCACATTTTTCTCTCATAATTTTTTTTTCTCTAAACATACATACTTGTATGTATATATTTTTTCAAATACTGTTGCTTTTTCTCATACATTTCTTTGTTGCGGCTTAGTAAAAGCGAAAATGAAAGTGGCTACTATCTAAGCCCCTTCATTTTCCCGCTTAATGAATTAATTACATTATTTAGTGTTTCGAAATGTGTCATACTCTCAATAAGATTGTGAGTGTAATGGTGATAAACTAAGTACATAAACATATGTAATGGACTTTCACACCACTCAATTTTTAATTAATCTACCTAGCTTACATTTTTATCTATACTTTTTTTAATCTTAACTTCTAGCTTTAGTTATTGCATAACCTTAATTGTCTAACAGCTGGGTTTCAACAAACCTTTTATGATGTGATTTTAACTAAAGTGTCAGCGAAGATTATTTTGTTGACAATATTTCTATATACTATATATTCGGACTGTCAAATTAAAGCCACAGTGTGAATTACGCGCTATGTGAATAAATATATGAACATACATATACCTAAAATTGTAGTGTCAGTTGAATTTGAAGGTTAGTGATCAAAAATGTGTATCAAAAAAGAGGATATATAATTAACTAAGACAGCTCGGAATGACTACCAAATTTGTAAATTATAGAATGTTTATTAATTTTTTTTACCTTCAAATCCTTACAGTACACTCAAAACTGTTTAACATGAGTAAAAATTGTAACGCAGCTGCTTGAAGAGTAGTAGACTGTAATCAATAAAAAATAAAAAATAAAATTTGCCATAAATATATGGATAATATATGGGTAAATATTTGGAATATTTCGAAAATTAAAAAATAACTTCAAACTATTATGTAATAGATCAATATTAGAGAGGATTGAAATTCATATTCTCGATAATTAAACGCGATCGATTTCTAATTTTTTCATAACTAATTAATCGTTATATATTAAATTTGTTTCTAATAATACAAGGACGAACTCTAGTAGATAAAAAATTAATAAAATTAATTAGTAAAATTAATTTTTTTAATCTTATATATAAAAATGAATCGCAAAATGTGTTGGTAAGCGCATAACTCAAAAACGCCTGGACCAATTTCGCCAATTCTTTTTTTAAAATGTTCGGTGAGTCTCAAGGATGGTTTTTACGGCAAGAAAAGTTCGAATATTTGCCGGGAACCCCTAAAAACAGCCCTTTTCTTTTTTCCATACAAACGAATGAATGTTTGTTTGTTAGTAGCGCTAAGGGAACGACTGAACCAATCTTGATGAAATTTTCAGAGAATATTCTGTGTGGATCGGGGAAGGTTTGGAAATAAAAAAATCGTATGCTTTTCGTGAGGAAAAGGCGGAAAATTGGAAAGTTCCAAAAAGTTATTTTTTTCCAGACAAAATTTTTTTTTTTAATTTTTTTGTTTTGTTTTTCAATTACATATTTGAATCGTTCAAATTTGTCGTTTGCTTCAAAAATTTTTGAAAATTATTCAGTGAAAGCGTTATGTATGTCGCACACAAAGTGATCAATTTCAGATTGAAATTTCTTACGATGCCACGAAGTGGTCGCGCTAATATCGGTCGGCGTCACACCAAGGCTCATGAACGAGTATTCCCAGGATGCGGTGACATAGTACGTGCAGTATTATGGATCGCGGTCAATCAGCAAGCGATCGTCACGATGTCACAGCACGACTTTTCAAACAACAGTTACGATGTTCTTCTTTGGATGGTGGATAGTGGTTCCACCAGATCAAATTGATGAAATCATTTCTGCGGAAATTCCTGATGCAGAGAAAGATCCATTATTATACGAAGTGATGAAAACGAATATGGTTCATGGACCTTGCAGACACCAAAATCCCACTTCGGTTTGTATGTCTGACAATAAATGCACAAAACGGTATCCCCGTGCTTTTCTTTCGGAACACAAACTAGAAATGATGGATATCCACTCTATCGGCGTCCAGACGACAGTGGCAGAACATTCAGCATTCAATTTAGAAGAGTGAATATCGAAGTTGACAACACATGGATCGTACTATATTCACCATTATTGTTTAATTCACATTCAAAAATTATATCAATGTTGAGTATTGCAGTTTGGTGTAATCGATAAAATACTTTTGTAAGTAGATCACCAAAGGAAGCCACATGGCGGTTATTGGTCTTGAACGATACGGTCGATACGTGAACTGCACTACAGCGCTTTGTAGGATATTTACTTTTGCAATTCATGAATGATTTCTGAGTGTTGTGCGTCTCGCAGTTAATTTGGAGAACAGCCAAAGAGTGTATTTCAACCCAAGGGATACTGTACAAAAAATTGGAAATGGGTTAATTCCGGTTGATACTTCCGGTGGTTTGATATCAATTCCATTCGCCGGTTATCAATTCACGAAATATGAACTCATCACGAATGTTCGGGCATTGGCCAAATTATCGTAACTACGATTCCTGAAGTGCTCGCGCAATGTTAGCTACCAAAAATGCCAATGTTGTTTACTTAAACTGGAAGATTCAAAGTCAAATTCCGGGAGACTTGCGCTCAGACAAATCGATCGATCGCCGTAAATTATCCAGTGGAATTTCTAAATTCTTTGGAGAGGCTTGATATGCCCCGCATGATTTACGTCTCAAAGTTGGATCTGTCGTTATTATGTTTCGCAATCTGTAAGCGCCGAAACTGTGTAATGAAAACCGACTGATTGTGATGAAGCAGCCATCAAATACAAAGGGCAGAATGCTTGATTCAACGAATTTCTTTGAATTCCAACAATTTGCCATTTCAGTTCAAACATATTCAGTTTCTAGGGAAAATTGCATTTGCGATTACAATCAACAGGACACAAGGATAGTCGCTAGAGGTGTATGGCATAAATCTGGAAATGCTATGTTTTTCACACGGCCAAAATTACGTGGCGTGCTTACGAGTTCGAAAACTATCTTCTCTGTAGATTTACGCACCGGAACAGAAACCAAAAAATGCTGTTTATCAAGCTGCGTTACATTGAAAAAAAAAAGAAATGATAAATTTAACCTTCTTTTCATTTCAAACCACAGAATTTCACGCAGGAAAACGGCTGCGGGGTCAGCTAGTTAATTAATAAAACTAATTTTTTTTACATGTTAAGGGGGTATTCTACTCTAGAAATCAAATTTTGGGCAGTTTTTTTGAATTTTATTAAAAAAAAAAAATATTTTTACTATCCATTTTTTATGGTGTTTTTATTGATATCTTAAGAATACAGAAAAAAAATTTACAAAAAAATATTAAAAATTAAAATAATTAGAGGGGGGGGGGAGACAGGTGTAAAAAAATGGCGCATCCTGGTGACATTTATCTTGACTCTCCTGGTGGTCTGAAAAAAAATCAAAAGAAATTCTTAATCAGTAAGGATGCTGTTATAGTCCCTAAATCAGGGAATACGAAATTTTTTTTTTTTTTTTTTTTTTTTGAAAAATGGTGACTGCCTGAAAATAAAAATTATATTTTACGCTTTTTTTTTTTGAAATTCCTGAATTTTTTTAAAATATTAAAAACAAAAATTTTGACACAATGCTGGTAGGGACGATAAAGGATTATATAAAGAAGCTTCACACAAAATTTGAAGTAAATCGGTTGTATAGAACTTGAGATAATGCCGGTACTGTGTGGAAAAAAGTAGTTTCGAGAAAAACGCGTTTAAAAAAGTGAGTCTACCACCCTACCGGGCTAGGTACTGAGTCACTAAAGTAACTGTAGCTCTTAAAATAATTTTAATTTTTAAAAAGCCTTAAAAAACTTTAAATATACGAAAAAAATCGAATTTTTCAACTGTTTTTAATAAACACTTCAAATCGATTAATTATCGATATCGAAAATAAATGAAGGAAATAAAAATGTAGTGATGCACAATGAACTCTAAAGATATGAATAACGTATTTTGTATCATTATTTTTGCAGTAAAATCAATTAATTATCGATATCGATAAAAAAATTAATGTAATGAAAAAATTTAGTAAATCAAAAGTATAATAAGCTAGCTCTAATAGATAAACAATTTACTATTAATATATTTTTATAATCAGTTGAGATCGATTATTTTTATCGATAAAAAATAATGTAATCAAAAAATTTAGTACTACAAAAGTATAAAGAGCTCTAATAGATAAACAATTTACTATTAATATATTTTTATAATCAATTGAGATCGATTATTTTTATCGATAAAAAAATTAATGTAATGAAAAAATTTAGTAATGCAGGAGTATAATGAATTCCAATAGATAAACAATTTATTATTATTATATTTTATAATCGGTTAAGATCGATTATTTTTTATCGATATCGATAAAAAAGGAAGTTGGTGAAAAAATTATATATAATTGTATATAATGAACTCTAATAAATAGTTTTTTTTAATGTTTATTATCAATTGAGATCGATTATTTATCGATATCGAAAATAAATTAAGGTAATCAAATATGTTATCATGTCCAATGAACTCTAATAGATGAAAAAGATATTTTTTTTGTGTTCACAATTAGTTCAGATCGATTAATAATCGATATCCAAAATAAATTCAGTTAACAAAAAAGTTTAGCTATGCATAATAAACTTTAAAGATATGAAAAAATAATTTGTGTGTGTTTATAGTTAGTTCTAATCTATTAATTATCGATATCAAAAGCTTATATAGATATTTTTATGTTTCATATTACTTTTGTATCACGAAACTTTTCAGTTTTCAGTTTTCAATTTTTAAATTCTCTTGGCTGGAGTCCTTCCTAAATTATCTACTATCTCTATGTGTCTTTTTGTTTGTTAAATTAAAAAACAAGCCAAAACTTTAAAAGTGCTAAAAAAGAAGCATCTCAAAATATTGCTAATTAATATTTTTAATTTTAATGACGTGATTAAATTTTTTTCTGTCTCATATTTTTAGCTGAATAATTGAGAATTGTGAAAATTAACCGAAAAATTGTTCTGGTAGAAAATTAAACCAAACAAAAAGGTTGCGAAGCCATTTTTCATACAGTGCATAGTTCTGAAAAAATTCAAACTAAAATATCCAATTGTATGAAATTATGAATTTTATTTTTGTAATTTTAAACTTGAAGGTTTTTCGCCTGTTTTTTAGCTGAAAAAAAATTTTCCCTAAAAACGACACACCCTAATGTACATAAAATCGAATTAAATTAGACATAAATACAGCAATTTTAATTACTCCTTATAGACTACGCTTAAATAAAAAGTCAAACAATTATTACTCAATCAAAAACGCTACTATTGCAGTAAAAATTCTTTAGAGTTGTGGGAAAGATAAAATAATTGATAGTGTGGAAAAGTTTCACAAATAAATTACTAAAAATACAATGCCCACCATTCATGGGTGCATAATTCACAAACTAGTGAAATCAAGTCGAAAAGAGTAAGTACACTACGCTATCAGTTTTTATCAATTCATTTTGTTATCAGTCTTCAAGTAATCAATATTCTTAACTCGCTCGCTGCTCACTACATGAAGTTGTGCGGTATATTTTCGTTGCTCTTCATAATTGTTGCAATATTAGACAGTCAACTGCTATTGTTTGTGCACATCATAAAAAGTATTAAAAAATTATAAAAAGAAAAATGCGGAACCAATCGTCTAATCAACTGTGAAAATTCTAAGTTTACGGTAGCGTGTAGTATACGATAATTTTTTTTACAAATTTAGCATTAAGTTTATAATTCAAGTGAGTTTATTGTTTGTTATGTCATAGAAAGTTGTTTTTTATTAAAAAAAAAAAAAGAATTTAATAAATATTTTTGCTGAATTTGGCTGCATTGCTAAAACACATTTCGATGTTAACGCTTTGACATATGAAAAAAATCGTTTGCCATTGAGTGGATTAGTCAACTCTGAAGCGAATCTGTTTTGGTTTTGCGAAAGCAGTTTTTCAGTCAAAGACTGCATTCATTTATTTCTTGGAGAATATTCTGCTTTCTAAACGACTAACAATGTGTCCAAACTTCATGCCAAGTCTTGGTTTAACTTATGAGTGTCATAATAGTGTGTTCACACTCTGCGTGTCGAACATATTTCATACTTCATAAAGAATAAAGAAGAATTGTACCATGTATCGTTTGAAAAATTGTAGCTTAAAGCAATATTTACTGATTTTCAATTATTAAATATTTGTAGGTAACTTTTATTAGCTTCTGCAAAAAATATGAATCAGCAGATGCGCTTTCTTAATACTTTTTAATTTAAACTTCGATCAAAAACACATTGGTCGACATATTTTTTAAGTCACATCAAAATAATAAACATTAATTGTTTAGTATACGCCTGTCTTTCTGCAGTACATAAAGTGTATTTGAAATTATTCAACAAAGGAGTTCCATTGAATTTTGTGGGCGGAATGAAATTTCTGTTGCCGAAACGTTTAGAATATTGGAAAAGGCCTTCCTTTGGTGATAAGTCGCGAGCAAGTGTTTTTTATTAGTACAAAATATTGAAATAAGGTCGGGAAAGCATTGACGATCAACCACGACTAGGACGACACTCAACATCAGCTGATGATCAATTAAAGATCAGAGATCTTATCGAAAGGATCAGTGTAAACCATTTCGAACGATCATTTGGGCCTAAGGAAAGTAAAAGCATGATTGTGAACGTCTGTGAAATAATGCGTTCCGACTACCAGGATGTCATGAAACGTATTATTACTGACGATGAGTCTTAAATCTTAGCTTACAACCCGGAAACAGACGATCAATTGGCCGTATAGCGTGGCAAAGGTGAGCCGAAGCAGAAAAAATCACGTCAAGCAAGTCAGAAATCAAGGTTATGTTGACAGTTTTCTTCAATTATGGATGTGTGGTGTATTCGGAATTCCTTCCGACGTGTCAAACTGTCAACAAAAACTACCATTTGAGTGTTAAGCGTCGTTTACGCGAAGCTATTTAAAAAAAGAGAACGGAATTATAAACAATGGAAATATAACAACTCTTGGTTTTGATGCTTTGTGAGTTTTTTGCCAAATTTTCAGTCAATTCATTCAGAACTACCGACTGTATTGAAGACTATTCCCGATTGACTTTAACAACTTTTTCGAGGATTGTAAAAAACGTTGCGACAAGTGTATTGATGCTGAGGGGGTTTACTTTGAGGGTGACGCCATAGATTTGGCAGAATAAATTAAGAATTTTAAAATTATAAACAAAGTTTTATTATGTTTTGCTCATAGTAGCAATAAGTAACCGTTACGAGCTGTGTTGATTTAGCCCTGTACATCTGTATATACGCGAATTAGTCCCTCAGTTTTTGAGATATCGATCTGCAACTTTGCATACGTCCTTTTCTCCTCAAAAAGCTGTTCATTTGTCGGAATCGCCAATATCGGCCAACTATAGCATATAGCTGCCATACAAACTTACCTATGAAACTCAAGTCCTTGTATAGTATTCTAACTTAACAAGGCAACTGCACGAAATTGAGCATAGATTATTATCCAAGGCTTCGCTACAATCTCCGAAGAATTTGTTCAGATCGGACTACTATAGCATATAGCTGCCATACAAACTGCACCATTTGAGCAAAGTGGTTGTATGGAAAACTTTTTCATTTGACAAGATATCGTCCCGAAATTTAGTATTCATATTTACTAAATTTTAACCTTGTTTCATTTCTACACTGCCTACAAATTTCCTTTTTATGTCACTTTTCCGTAATAATTCTTTGTTTCATTTATCAGTGCGGTCACACCAGTGTGATTATTACCTGTTTTACATATTGTATGTATTATCAGCAATGGCTGTTATCGTTTTTGTTAATTTTGGCTTTCATATTTTTTCATTGTTGTTATTTGATTACAGTTTTGGCCTCTATTTGGCAATATCCGCACATCTGCTAATCAAAAAATTTGTGTTTGTAAATAATTTTATTTAACACTCTTTCTTTGTCATAGTAGATTGCTTAAAAAATCCAACAATATTGTATTATTGAACTGTTTTGTTGATATTTTTCAGTCAAAGACTTGAATTGAATGCTTGTAAAAATAGCTGCTATTGATTTTCAAAGCGAAACAAATCAAACGCTGCAATAGCACAGTGTTGCTTTTGTCATGCATATTGCAAACAGCTGAAATACCAGCTATAATTAAATGTGACAATAGTCGCGCAATAGCTTTAACACATGCATGTACGAGTATTTAAAAATTGCCTACGTTCCCGCCTGCCATTTCATACCCCACATATTTAAATGTCAATAAAAAAAAAGTGGATTTTTGTGCCGTATTAATTCATAACAATTGATGATGACACTGACCTGTCACACTACAGCGCACCGCATACCATCCACAAACACACACCGACAAATGCGTATGCTCTTTAAAGGTTTATACACCCCACCAAGTTGTTGTTATTACAATTTCGCATACATATGTACCCCACCACCGCATACCATAATGTTTTGTTATTAATATAGTTTATTGTTATGTGTCATAGACTTGTGGATGATATATTTGTAAGGCTTTGCGTCAAGTCGAAGAAACAGCTGTCATCTTCCACAAACAAAAACAGGGTTGATTATGGTTTGCCTGCTTTGTGGCGCTTTGTTTGCCTTTATTGATTTGTACGACACAGAGGCAACTTGTTAAAAGGTTGATTGAAGAGCAATGTTAATAATGGAAAATATGAAAGTATGAAAGTATGAGCCTCAGCAATATGAGTCAGCTTCATGCTTGATTTATTTACATACATAAGTATGTGGATATCAAGTACGGTTTTCACACTTTGTCACGTTTGAGAGCGTTTTTTTTTTAGAATTTTTTTCTACTGAAAACAGTTATGAAAAAACTTTTACGAAATATTGCTATATTTTACGCGAAATTTCAAGTGAAAAAAGGAACGCTGACTAACCCAAAAGGTCAGCTTTTTGAGAATTTTGCATCCCAGTTTTGTGAGACTACTTTTTGCTATCCGATAGCCATTCATAATGTATATTTTAGTATACGGTTACCTATCGGACACTATACTCGCACCATACATGTACATACCATAAAGATTCAAAACTTGAGAAAATGTGCCAATGTTTCACTAACACCTAGAACTTAACTACACTCCACGACCAAAAGGAAAGAAAGAGATATATTTTGTTCAATATTTAACTAAATTGTAACTCGCGTTGTATAAGAGTGACAGAGTTACCATATGGCCCTTGAAAGATAAGATTTCATACTAAAATATCTTCTCAGGCAGTTTGGGTTTGCTTGAGTTAGTTTCGTTGGAGCATGTGTTAAAGATGTACCCCAATAAGATAAAAAACAAATTCTATATTTTTTATAATAAATTCCATATTTTTTATAATAAAATCGTTGCCGATGCACAAAATATCTAAGCATTTTTGAAATGGATGGTCATTTATGACAACGTCAAGCAAAAACGGTCGTGATCGAACAGGGTCGAGGCGGCGAAAATGGTGACCATGCTAAGAATGACAGTCCAGAAAGCTTAGAATTGGCAAGGAATAATTTCCTCTATAGAAAAACTCTAGCAATTGAACCATTTGGAGGAAGCAAGCTTCCAGAAGCGCACAGTTTTCGCTAAGAGTAAAGCAACCGTGTTTCATTAGAACAACGCCAAGAACACACATCGATAGTGACTGGCCAGAAGCTCCGGGAACTTGGTTCGGAAGTTGCTATGCATCCACCTTAAAGTCCCTACCAGGCACCAATGATTACTAGCTGTCTATAGTGATGGATTTTGCTGGTAAAAAATTTTACTCAAGATAAGCTTGTGAAAATCAATAGCCCCAGTTTTTTGCCAAGAATGACGAGGGTTTCTTGAGAGTACATTTATTTAATAATCAGTGATTTATTATATTGACACACATTCGTTGGGGATGGGGAAGACCTCCCTCCGTTGAAGGACCAAGTGGAGAACGACTGGCTTCGCAGGATATCAATGGAGCCACGTAGCGAAAGAAGAAACGACGGCTGTCGTTGACTCGGCTATAACGCGTAAGCGTGCCAACGCAATTAAGAAGAAGATTTCTTGCAAATTATAATAACCTTTGACCGAAATAATCCGAAGCTGAAAGAGAGTGCGCGTTATCGCATAACAACCTGACAAATACCTAGAAGCTACATAATCGATCAGTCCAGGCGTTTTCGAAATATTTTGCTCACTGAAACTGAAAACTGCGTATCGCGAAAAAAGGTGTGTAAAGTTTTAAAAGCCCACGACACTAAGTTAAAGAATTTTTACAAAAACGCTCAAGGATCTGAAATTATTTGCCCGATAAATTGACAATTTTCGGAGAATATTTATAAAAATATGTGCATTTGATAATAATACTGTGCCCAAAAAATAAGGTGACATTTGAATTTAAACTGCGCGCGTCGAAGAATTTGGAGAATTATTTTTTTTTTTAGGTTGGTAGTACTGTCAGTCACATTTATGTCAAATTTCATGTCAAAATATTCATTGGTGTTTGAGATACGTGTCGTTTTGTGAGCTGCTAAAAGTGAGTTTTTCGTTTTTTGCGATGTCGAAATTTGTTGAGCAAAGAATTTGTAATAAATTTTGTTTACGGAATCAATTTTCTGCTGCGGATACGTTGAGGATGGTGCAGAAAGCCTTTGGTGATGAGGCTATGTCTAAAAAAAATGTTTACAAGTGGTATAGTGAGTTCCAAGCCGGCCGTGAACATGTCGGAGACGAAGAGCGTCCAGGGCGACCATCAACCTCAACCGACGAAGCTCACGTTCAACAAATCAAATATTTGGTGTTGAAAAACCGTCGATTAACAATTAGAGACCTTGCTGATGAAGTTAGCATATCGAAAGGCTCAGCCAATACCATTTTGAAGGATGTTTTAGGCCTCAAGCCCGCCAAATCTCGACTGGTACGGAAAACATTGAATTTTTTGGAAAAAAAGCGTCGCGTTGAAGTATGTGAAACGATGCTTTCCGACTACCAGGGTGTCATGAAATGCATTATAACAGGCGATGAGACTTGGATCTATGCTTACGACCCCGAAACAACCGATCAATCGAGTAAATATCGTGCCAAAAGAGAGCCGAGACCAAAAAAATCGCGCCGAAGTCGCTCAAAAATCAAGGTAATGTTGACTGTTTTCTTCGATTAACGTGGTGTTGTGCATTATGAATTCCTTCCAACCGGTCAAGCAGTCAACAAGGAATATTATTTGAACGTTATGCGTCGTTTGCCTGCGTCTATCCGCCGAAATTGTGGAAAGACAATTCTTGGTTGTTACACCACGATAATGCACCATCCCATACTGCCCTCGTAATTCGTGATCATTTCGCCAAAAACTCAACCCATATCGTTTCGCAAACACCGTATTCACCTGATCTGGCGCCGTGCGACTTCTGGCTGTTCACCAAGCTCAAAAGACCGCTCCGGGGACACCGTTTTTATACGATAGAGAAGATTCAAGCCGCAGCGAAGACGGAACTGAAGGCCATCCCGCAAAGTGACTACAACCAGTGTTTCGAAGATTGGAAAATCCGTTGGCATAAGTGCATTGCATCGGGAGGGGATTACTTTGAAGGGGATGAAATTGATTTGGAAGAATAAAGAAAGAATTTTCAAAATAAATACAATGTCACCTTATTTTTTGGGCACAGTAGTATATGCAAAAAAAATTCAATACTTTGAAATTCAAAAGTGGATGTAAGCCCTTAAATTAACAAACATTTGCATTTGCAGTCAGCTGATTGTCATTTGTGTGTCTTTGACATACGAGTATGTACACACCTCTCTTCTTGCACTCGCATTTTAATTGCGGCATTCTGCTACTTGCACTACATATGTAGGTATTTCTAGTATATTTGGCAACTCATGTCACTAAACACGTTATCAGCAATTCTTCGTATGCTGTTGTTCTGTATATTTGTCGTTGTTTTTATTGTTACTGATTTTAATTAGACTTTGTTTTGCTTTTCGTCGCCGCTGCTGGTTTAATTATTATTGCTTCTTTTTTGTTGTGCGCCTGTTTTGCCTGCTCTTGAAATCAGCTAAGCAATGCAATAAATAATAATAATAAAAAAAGAACATAAAAGTAAGGAGAAATCGATATCAACAAATGTTAACGCAGCAAGAATGGCACCGAAAACAATTGTGGCAATACATTCCACATTTCAAGCAAACACATTTATTTGATATTTAATTGTTGTTACTTTAAATTTATACATATGTACATATGTTTGTAGTTGTGTGCGAAATATGAATGGGCAATGTCTGAAATTTATTATTTTCAGCTGTAGCTATTTTGTGTGAGTGTTAAGAAATGTGTAAAATATGACAACTATCGATATCATTTTATACCCTGAACAGTGTATATATTAAGCTGGCGAGGGAGTCTGTAACGCGCAGAAGGAAACATCGGGAATCCTTTTAAAAAATATATCTACATATGTATGTATACATAAATGATCAGCCTGACGAGTTGAGTCGATTTTGCATTGTCCGTCGATCTATCCGTCTGTATATACTCAAACGAGTCCCGCAGTTTTTGAGATATGGATATGAAATTTTGTACGTGTCCTTTCCTCACCATGAAGCTGCTTATTTGTTGGAACGGCCGATATTGGACGACTTTAGCGTAAAGGTGCCATATAAACTGAACCATCTGAACAAAGTGCTTGTATGGAAAACTTTTTCATTTGACAAGATATCGTCACGAAATTTAGCATGAATTACCATTCATGGCAACGCAACCTTCTCCGAACAAATTTTTAAGATCGGACCACTATAGCATATAGCTGCCATACAAAATTGTCGATCAAAACCACATCCTCCTAAGAAAAGCTCTTTTATTTTCAAGATATTTTACGAAATTTTGCATGAATTATTTTTCAAAACAAAGCTACAACTGTGAAGATCGGACCATTTTCTTGGAAATAATTAATTTAATTTTTTTTTTTCAGCCGAAGGCTTCTGCTGCCAGTGCTGCTAGATATTTATTTGTAGAATATTAAGTATTGTACAAATAATTTATAAAATAAAATAATTTTTTTTTTTATTAATTTATTGTTTATTTATGTACTAAAAGCATCACAGTCGCCGTTTTAATACGTAAATTTAATGATTATACATATTTGCTTTAGATTGAAATAACTTTATACATTATGTTATCGATATTAGTCATGCTTACGTTGCAAGTTTTCAATGAACGTGCTCTTATGCGTGTTTTCATAAGTACAAGTTCTAAGCACTGGGCGCCACACTGTCATAAACCGCATTTTAAGGGTGTAAAGCCTTTCAAATAACAAAATGCGCGAACAAACATTCATGAATTACCGCCGCCGAACACACTCACAAAAAAGCCCAAATAAGCTTGTGTTTATAGCGAAAATGGTGAAGAAAATTGCATGAATAATTTTTGCTGGGGTTGAAAAGTCATGAAATGTGAGCAGTCATAAATTACACGTACATACATATGTTTATGCATAATTATCGACAGCACGTCGCGAAAAAAATAACAAGCGCGATAATTTTTTCACGAATGTTATGTTGGTTTTCGCAGTTGTAGTTGTTTATGTACGAATGCTTTATTTGGTTAGCGGTTTGGGTGTTATGAGTCATTATGTGTGAAATGTGAGAGCAGTGAAAATTATATTGGATGGAGAGCATGTGTAAGTGGAAAACGCAATATTACCGTAACGTTTTCAACATTGCAAAATGCATTGAGTCGGAAAAGTCATACAAATTCCCATTGATTGAGTGATATTTTTTTAATGCCTGTGTAAATGATTTGTTTTTATTTACGTAGTACGATTCTGTGAATGATGGAGTTATGAAGGTCGTTTATTTTGAAAATAAAGGTTTCATTAAAATTTGATATTTGGAGTGCTGATTTCAATTTAAGGTGTTTGCAAGTCAGAAAAACGCACTTTTTGTATTTTTTTAAATGCTTTTCTAAATAATTAAATAAAAAATATGTTTATTTGTGGGCTTACATAATCTTATTCCGGTTCAATTTCAAATTTTGGGAGAATATTCTCAAATATATGTACCTAACTGATAATAATTTTTTCATTAATTAATTTTTTTTTTATTTTATTTTTTTTTTTATTTATTTATTTTTTTTTATTTTATTTTTTTTTTATTATTTTTTATTTATTTATTTATTTATTTTTTATTTATTTATCACGTTTTCTATTTATTTTTAAATAATTTTGTTTACATTATTAGTTAATATAGTTAATTATGCATATTTTCTTTTATGTAAATAAATTTGGAACCGTTTTTATTTAATTATTTTCCCTTGTTTTAATTTTCTTTTCTAAATTTTATGATAATAATTATTAGTTATTATACTTATGTTTTATTTTTTTATTAATTAAATTTATAATATTTTTTCATTAGTAATTATTATTATTTTTATTAATTTTTTATATTATTTTATTATCATTTCAATCAAAATTTTAATTTTTTATTTTTTGATATTATTAGTTATTATGATTAAATAATAATTTTAATTTATTTTTTGTTAATTAAATTTTTAATATTTTTTATTTAGTTATTTTTTTGTTGTTTCTAATTTTCTTTATAAATTTTATTAATTAATTATTATAATTAATTTTCTTTTAAAAATTTTATTAATTAATTATTATAATTAGATTTTATTGTTTATTAATTAAATTTGTATTTTTTTTTTTCATTTAAATATATTTGTATTATTTTTTATATTATTATTATTTTTTTTGACATTTTTGATTAAAAAATGTATATGTTCTAATTTTAATTAATGAAAATTGTTATATTTTTCGATTTATCTATTTTTTTCTTTTTAATTTTTTATATTATTTCAATTCAATGTTATTTTCGTTTTGATAATTCATTTATTTTTCATTATTATTTTTTTTATAAATTTTAAATCCACCGATTTATTATAAAGAAAATTTGCCCATGATATTGACTCTTTATTTTCATTCTCTACTTACAGATGGTTTTTCACCAACAACAACAGCAGCAATATCAGTAACACCAACCAGAGACTTATCTGCGGTCACTTCCAAGTCCGCAACTCAAGTAGCTACAACAACAACCAAAGTGAGCAAACTAACAGCTAGTCAACAACAGCAACATCAACTGGAGCAAGAACAACTGTACCAATACCAACAAAAGCATGTAACGGTAATCACAGCTGAGCAGCAACAACATCAAATGAGTCTGATAATGAAAATGCCAACGGCAACGGCCGCAGCATCATCTCCCACAGCCTCAGGCACAATTGTTTCACCAATACCGCGCGCATCAAAGCGCAATTCACCAGCAGGCAGCAACAATAGCTCGCCAAGTAAAGAAAAGTCTGAAAGAATGCTACTCGGGGGTCATTACACGACACAGCCGCAACCAGGCAAAGAATATCGTGAGAGTGGCGGCGATCGCGACAGCGATTGGGATACACGCAGGCAAATGTTGTCTCCAACAACAACAGCACCACCAATAAGTGGTATAACAACAATAACACCACTACACAAAACTACAGCGCCAATACCAAAGCAAAGATCAGCGTATTCACCGGTGAAGAATGCTTCTGCAGCTGCAGCCAAAGAATCCGTTTCGGGCCATACAAATCAGCTAGCGAGCGAGCAGAGAGTTAGCACTACAACTCGTCTAACAGGTACAATTGGCACAGCGGCGCTGAGAGCGGAGCTGCAGAGCACAGCTGGTGGTGATGGTGGCGGTGGCGGCAGCGGTAGCCACTTCGGTATCGACGATGGTACCACCACTCCATACAACGTCTCAGCTGTTGCCGCTGGCAGTGGTCATGGCGATGGCGAAGAATGTATGGCAGACGAAAAGCAGGAAAATGAAACAATACACAGAGCAACGACAGCCGAGAGCGGTGGTGAAATGTATGCAACGACTGGCAGGCAAATACCATCCACAACGTCTGGTTCGCCAACTAGAGCGAGTGTGAGTGTAGCGTCGCCACTATCGCCCAAGCTAGTCGCTGCACAAGCGGCTCAGTCTCAGCAATCGCAACAGTTTCATTCGAAGAACGAACGCGAACGGACGTACACGGAACAGCGCGGTACGTCAACGTCGTCGTCGGCCGGGTCTAATAGTAATATAAATACCACAACCAAAGTGCAAACACAAGAAAATACCACAATAATCAACAATAGACATTATAACGCCTCAACTAGCTCGTATTCGCCCTCGAATTACGCGATCCCACAGCAGAACAACAGTGGTGTTAGTGGTAGTGGAAAAATCTTTTCGAAACTACACAATAATCAGTTCATAAAGAATCAACAGCAGCAGCATCAACAACTGCAGCAGACCGGTGCGCAATCGAGCACCGCAACACAATCGAATATTACGGCACGTTATCTGAAATACAAGTCGCAAGCAGCGCATGCGCAGGAATCTGGAAGCGGTAGTGAAACTGGTTCGACAAGCACCAACTACTCAGGCTCGCCAACCAAATCGTTTGTGGCACCCACTGCAAGTGCAATCAAAAAGAAAATGGTTGCCGTGCAGGAAATGAAGAAAACGACACAACCAAGTAGTAATCATGGACAACTGCATTCGCACCGCACACACCACAATCATCAACAGATGATTAGCGCTGGTGGCGGTGGTACATGTGCGCGTACAGCGTTGAGCGGTGGCCGCGCACAGCCGCCCAGCCAAACGGATGACGTTAACTTCGATCCGGCCGAGGATCTCAGCTATGGGCCAGGTATTGTGTCTAAGTTGCGTTGCCGTTACCTTAGTCTCGCATTTCGCGAATCTATGGAAAAGGAACGTCTTTGCTTGGATAACATGCGTCGCGCTACTAGCCTCAATAATTTACTGGACCGTGACGATGCGCTCGATGAGGATGAGCCTGAAGATGATTTGGACAGCGGTGGTGCCGTAGATGTGGAGGTACATGATGACGAGGAGTATGTGGAGTTACGCGCTAATGCGGATAGGACACCAAACACTGAACGGAAATTGAAAACACAAGGTATATTGAAGCACAGCGGCGATGCTGCTACACAAGACAACACCAAAAAGACAACAACGTTTCAGAAAAATGCAAACGCTTTTGCTGCAAACGGTTCGCGTTTGCTAAATTCGGCACCGGTCGGCAGCGCAGGCGACGCGGTATCGTCAGTCAACGTCGCGACGCCTGATACACCGCGTTCGCGTCACGTCAAACGCGGCAATGATTCGTTAAAACGCGCGCGTTCGGTCGAAGCATTGCTCTGTGAACGTTCACCTTGGCAATATGCGGCGCTCAATCGCACTAGCTATCAGCCACAGCGTTTCACTACTGGCGGTGGTTCGTCTTATGCGGCAACGCAGCCGACTTGTGTGACTATCGAGGATAAAATAAATAATGCGCGCAGCCGTCTAATACTCGGCACCGATATAATGCCACCGAAGCGTTTAACCTCAGTGATCGATGATACCGAGCGACCGCCACCAGATTTGGTAAAGCAAACATTGAAGAAGTTCGAAGCGACGGCCAATCGGCGCGGACGCGGGCCAAATCGCACGAACGGCACCGGTGAAGTCGCCAGCAAAGTGGCAACCTACAAGACAATCATTAAGGAGAATAAGCCTGCAATAGTATTTCCAAAACCACCGCTCAGTCCCACCAAGAAAATAAATTCGCCACTATTATCGAAACCATTAGCCAAACCAGTTGTGGGCGCTAATGATTTGCTCAACAGCCCGTTAGGGCGCAAAACCACTGCCGCAGCCGCTGCCAATGCCTCTGCGGCTGTGACTGGAAATACGCAAGCTGCGACCTCAAACGTCGCAGCTGCCGGCGGCTTATCAGAGAACTCACCCGATATCATTCCAAGGCATAAGCTTTTAACGGAAAAGAGCGAATCGTTATTGCATGGGGTTGTCGATTCGCCAGTGACAGCTTTAACGAAAAAGCTCGAAAAGCTGCGCATTAATGCTGCCGATAAACAACAACAACAGCTGCAAACGATAACAACAAAGGAGGCGAAACAGTCAGCACAGTTGAATAAGCAGCCACAACACTCGGCACTCGAAGTAACCAGCAGCGACAACGAATTCGTCAATAGCAGCGAGTTAAACAACGACAACAATGCTAGCAATAGCAGCCAGCTCGTGGGTGGCGCACATGAGGGTGAAGCGGCGGCCGATAGTGACGCAGCCCTCGAAGGCAACGAAAATAGCAATAACAACAAAACAGCAGCACCGACGAAACAGCATAATGATCGTGCGGGCACGGGCACGGGCACTGGTACTGGTATTAGCGCTAGCGGCGAGTCAGCCGTAGAACCCGATACAGCACAAGCAGGAACCGCCGCTATTAGTAGTGATCTTAGCGACGACGACGACGGACAGATTGGTATTGCCGCCGCCGCACCCACAAAACGTATAACACGTACAGCACTCGATAATATCGCACGCGCGGGCACAACACAACAATTCAAATTCGCAGGCAGCAGTGGACAAACGAATGTCGGCAGCAAATCAACAGTTGAGCCGCCAAAAACTAAACCGCAAACAAACTTGAATTCCGATATACCCACATCGGTATTGAACGCTGCACCTGGTAAGCAAATCGGGGTCATACGCCCTTTACTCACCACCACAGCCGCACAACAAGCGGCCAACGCGAACACCACCAACTCCGGCTTTTCGCATCAACAACAATTGTTGCAACAACATTTGGAAGCATTGAAACAAAATAACGTTTACAACAACACATCATCGACGCCCACAAGCGCCAGCAACGCCACAGCAACACATTCCTCAATTTATCACAGCACACCGCCGCTGACGAGCCGCGAAATCGAAAAGAATCGTATAAATGAAATGAAGAAAACCGTCGCCTTAGCCGATGGTAGTCCAATAACAGCCACAATGGTCAACGTCAGCAACAATGCCACTTCACCCGCCGCACAGCATGCCGCAAATGCTAGTCTAAATACCGTGATAAATACCAATGCGCCCGGTCATAAGTCCAATAACGCTGGCGCTACGTCGTCAACAGCGCCAATTGTTGGCGGCAGTTCCGGCACTTCCGGTTTCAACGAGCTCGATGCGGCAGCGCCAGGCGCTAATAATAGTCCCTTATGGGCGTTACGCATTAAACGGCAGACACCACCGAGTGTGCCACAGGAAAACACATCGATGGTGTTCAACTTCTCCAATCGCAAAGAGGTGCCCGATTATATTGAGAATGACGGTGTGATCTTTCGCAGAAAACGTGAATTGCCCAAGGTGAGTGTACCGACCTACGTAAACGTAGTGGTGTGGTAGGAAAGGTGAACAAGAAGTAGTAGTAGTGGAAGCAGCAGACGGAAAAAGTAGTGAACAAAGTTGTTTCATGGTTTGAAATAGAAAAAAATTCAAAAAAATAAAATAAATAAATAGAAGTGTGTGCAAAGCAACAGTGCTAGAAGAAAGACCCCTAAGCGAATAGCAAGTAAAAGAAGTGAAGACGTGTAATGTGGAAAAAAGCAGCGCACACTGCCAAAGAAACGAAGTTGCGCGTCTACGTACTTATGTATGTGTGTGTATGAAAGTTATAGCGAACAAAGGCATACAAATATAATATTAAAGAATATACATATGTCCATATGTATATATATGTATGTATAAAATATATATAATTTATAAATAGCAATAGCAGTTGTACAAAAACAAAACACAATAACAACAACATGAAGCTGGCAGTGTGCTGCAACGTGCATAAAAGCGAAAGAGTGAAGTGAATTCGGTAATAAAGTGAAGTTTCGCGCTGAAGAAAGACAACACACACACACATACAAAAAATTCATGCACATGCATAGCTTTGTGTATACATACATATGTATGTATGTATATGTGTTTAACCCACACTTACCAGTGTAAAAATGAAGCATCTGCATGCTTGTTGGCCAAGGCTTTTAAGCGAAATTAAAGAAAGAAAGAAATAAAGATAATGAGCGATAAGTTTAAAGTTCGAACGTTTTGAACCAGTTATAATAAATACAAAAAATTATTGAAGAGTAAACAAAAAAATAATCAAGAATCGTAAATTTTAAAATTTAAAAAATCTAAAATTAATATCTAATAAAATAATTAATACAAAAAATTCAAAATTAACAGTTAAACAATTTTAAACTATTGAAATAATAATCAAGTATCGAAAATTAGTAGTTAAAAAATTTTTAGAAAATTTAAAATTATTAGTTAATAAAAAATTAACATTAAAAAATTCAAAATTAACAGTTAAAAAAATTTAAAACTAAAAAATCGAAAACTAATAGTTAAAAAATTAACAGTAAAAATCGAAAATTAACTTAACTGTTAAATTTAAAAAGTTGAATTAACGGTTAATAAATTTAAAACAAAAAAAAAACGAAAATTAACAGTTAATAAAAGCTTAACAGTCAAATAAATCGAAAATTATTAGCTGGAAAATTAAAAAGTAAAAAACGGAAACTAACAGTTAATAAAAATTTATGTAAAAAATCGAAAATCATCAATTAATAAATTTAAAACCAAAAAAATGAAAATTAACAGTTAATAAAAATTTATGTAAAAAAATCGAAAATCATCAGTTAATAAACTAAGCATTAAAAAAAACCCGAAAATTAACTGTTAATAAAAGTTTAACAGTCAAAATAATCGAAAATTATCAGTTATTCAAACAGCCAAAAGAAATGGAATATAATCGACAAAACATGCCTTCATCGCTTCTACTGCTACTTCTCCTTCTTCCGCACTGCTACAACCACAACTACTTAAAAACATAGCTTAAGATAACCAGTTTAATACAAAAATTTATGCATAAAATTTAAGTATGTACAAAGCAACGAATATTATATTCCCGCATACCACAGAATAATCTTTTTGAACGGCTCAACCAATTTAAAGCGTCACTTTGTTTTAAAAAGTTTATAAGCGCACGATCACTTGTTGATTTTTTCTCCGTACAAGTGCGGCTCATATCATAAAATGAACTTGTACGTTAAGAAAACTGATAATCAATACCATCACCCTTGTAGATGCTTGTCGATACAGCAGTTAAACCCTTTCTCATGTCAAATGTGGCACTTAAGTGATCGTGTTATAAGATAGCTTGAAGATCACTTATGATTTCTAACAATTTTAGGTATAAAGTTGCATTTTATTTCATTTTTTGTATGTGCTTGAAATTTGTTTACAAATGTGTATGCCATGTTGTTAAGAAGGCAACAATTAATCTCTTTCGTCATTTACAGTTGGTCTATCTATTATAAACACTCACTCAATTCTCGAAACAAGATATCATCAGTTAAGTAAATCATATATGTATGTATATGATTTACTATGTCAGCGCTGTTTAATGACCACATGCATTACTTATTTCTTGAAAAACAACTTAAAAATAACTTCTGTTGTCCACATTCTTAACTAAGAAGCTTAACGCACTCAAAGCTTGAAATATGTCGTTAACTTCAAATCTATTTTTAGCTTCGCCGGCGTCGTTCTTTTGTGCTCAATTTCAATTTGGTTTCAATCAGCTTTCATTACTTAATCATATTTAAAATAATATTCAAGTTGTCAACTTGTCTGCTGGGATTATTACAAATTTTATTGAAAAATATATTTTCAACCTCTAAAACTCCCCTTTTCGGTTTTAATAGCCAAATATTATATATTTTCTGTCTCTAGTATCCTTTGTACTCTTTAATAATCCAACATTATATATTTTCTGTCTCTAGTCTCCTTTGTGCTCTTTTAATAATCCAAAATTATATGTTTTGTGCCTCTAAATCTCCCTTTTACTTTTTTAATATTCAAATTATGCATTCACAAAGCATCAGTCTGCTGTTCTGAAAGTCTAAAACATGTTTATTTTCACTTTTTTTATTTTGTCTGCTAACTTTTCAGTAATCTTTCATATTCTTTTGCTTATTACCAGCATATCTTTGAGATGCATAATAGGCATAATCTATCAATTCACCTAAATAATCAGCTTAATTGTTTGATTGACAAGCGATTCCTATATTTTTAGCTATTGAATCCCCAAAAACCAGTTTTCTGTGAATCTTTTAACAAATTTTAGTCAACTAAATGTTCAATGCGATTTACATATGAATGCTTGATTGAGAGTTTAAAAAAAAATAATGTGCTTCAGAGCAATCTTTTCGCACTTTTTTCGTTCCTTTTGTAGTTTTTTATTTAAATACTGAAAATATTCAAACTAATTTTGCTTATTGTAGAATATTTATTATTGTTAGAAACCACTTTTGTCCTCGATAAAAAAAAATAATATAGTTTAGTGATCTGGATTCAATATTCTCTGAGTTTTTTCTATTGTTAGGCGATCGTTCTTTGACTCTTAATCTTATACCATGTTCAGACCCTTAATCACACGATTTCGGCTGTTGAGTGGTTTATCCCACTAATCTTATAAATTTATCAAGATTTCACCATACAAAAATGACAGTTCCAAATCACTTCATTGAAATAATTTGAAACTGATCCGCGCAAAATCTCTCTGTGCGACTCTGATTTTGCGCCATCTACTTGTCAGCATTGGAAATCTGTTACATTATCACAGCTGATTTAGACACTACAAAAGGGAAAAATGTAAACAAACAAATTTTTTTAAAACAATGAATCTAATTTCACCTAAAAATCGACTTAACAAATGAAAAAAATGCATCCACTATTTCTATTATATGGAAAATATTTGAAAAAAGACGGCTTTTATTTCAAAAAACTATATGACAATCTTTTCTTTTGATAAATATTAAGCGATGTGACTTCATGAATGACAATAACAGCTGTTTTTTGATCTTTCTAACGGCAGTGAGAACACTGTTGGGTTATGAAATGATTAAATGTAATCTAATCTTTTAAATTTTCGGTCTGAACATGGTATTACTTTATTTTGCTAATCCTCATTTGATTTTGTTTGTTACTTTACTCTGGTTGATCTTTGGAAAATCTCTACAGTTTTTTCACGATTTAGCATTACAAACTCTTTGTGTTTATGTTTTATAATTGACATAACCGTTCTTAAATAATTTTTTGTTTTAAATGATCTTCAATCGATCGTTACAAATATATAATTTGCACAATATTTTACATTTTACCTGCGATTATAAAAAATTCCAAATTTCCATTGCTTCTGACTAACTTTTAAAATTCTTGATTGTTGGGAAATTTCGTTTATCAAATTTTTTATTATACTTAGGAGACGCTTTATTGTTGTGTTGTTGTAGAATCGCACTTTTCTTCTGAATTTATTAATTTGCATTCTAATTCAAGCTTCTGAGTAATTCACACTCGTTCAAATTTTGTTTACCTTTTGTTTACTCGTCAGTTTTTTATTGCTCTTCAAGTGTCATGTGCTCCAAGTGCCTTTTGTGAGTCATCCGGTTATTTCTGCATAAAGGTGTTTATTATTTGCTGCACTACTTAAGGGTTAACTCACATGTGCCGCTATCTTTTCTTGTCAATAAGTTGCTTTACATTTTTTGCACTGGAACGCAGCCAATATGCCGTGCATTAACTAAAGCTGCAGACCACAGCTTGTCAGAGCTGATTTTTTATACTTTTCTGCACTACCCTTCCCTCAGCGCACTAACACTTGTGCAACATTGCATGCGTGTGTTTGTGTGTATGCTTAAATAGCACTTTTTCCAACACGCTACCGCTCCAGGGGACGCAGTTATTAAGCATTATTTATGTTGTTTACCTTGAACGGAAGGAAAGAAATGCTTCGCGTTCAATGCACATTCGTACAGATACCTAAGGCAAATAAATACTATACTACATACATATATCGAGGTGTGCGTGTTTTGGTGTTTGCTCACGCGGTTTGCAGCATATGTGTTCCTTTATTGTTTCCTTATATACTTTATTTGTCAGACGGAATATTTTTATGTGCGTTTGCGTGTGAGACAAAGAAACGCAATGTGTTTTGGTAGGAAAAAATATATACCCAAATCAAGTGTTTCTTCCTGTTTCGGCTAGACTTTTCCAGCGACCAGCGCATATTTACCTACTAGAAACGTATGAACATATTTACTTGTTTGCTTACGTGCCATGAGTAACCAATCAAGCGGGTAATCAGCATTGATATAAATACATACTTGTGGATAATCTTAAGTACACAACAAGAAAAAGCATTAACTTTCAAAGCCATGATACCCTTCACAGATGCATTTTTTTGGCATAAAAAGGTATAAAAAATTCTTTATCTTGACTTAGATGGTTCAGTTTGTATGGCAACTATATGTTTGCCAAAGTTGTCAGATCTTGAAAATTTCTTCGGAGATTGTAGGGTTGTCTTGGACAATAATCTATGCCAAATTTCGTGAAAATATCTTGAAAAATAAAAAAGTTGTCCATACAAGAACGGAATTTCGATCCATCAGTATATATGGCAGCTGTAGCCTAAAGTGGTCAGATCAAAACAGTTTGTTCGGAAATTGTACCGTTAACTTGAAATATGTGCTGTGCCGAATTCTGTGGAGCTATCTTGTCAAATAAAAAAAGTTTTATATGTATATGAAAACACGCTTTGGATGGATCCGTTTGTATGACAGTTATATGCTGTAGCTGTCAGATCTCAGCAATTCGTTCGGAGATTGTACTGTTGTCTTGTAAAATTATCTAAGCCAAGTTTCTTGAAGATATTCTGTCATATAAACAAGCTTTATATACAAGAACTCAATTTGGATCGAACAGTTTGTATGACAGCTATTTGCTATAGGGGTCCGATATCGGCGGTTACGCCCAGATAAGAGGCTTCTTGGGGAGAAAGAGATGTGTGCAAAATTTCAGATCGATATCTTGAAACCTGTGAGACCAGGTCGCATATGTACAAACGGAATTGGCTAAACCGGCTCAGCTGGTTACTTATGTACTACTCATGTATGTATACATATATGGTTTTTTGGTTGGTTTAGGACCTTTTCTTCTAGGTCCACAAATTTCGTGGCAAACTTACATACATATCATGAAAATTTTGCACCCTAAAAATATTTTAGCCTTTACCGATTCTAGTTTTCACTATAAATATTACATTTTTGTGCAGTTGTGCGTGTGTCACTGCTTATCAGCGCTTATTCATAAAATTTTCAACGAGTTGCGCTTATCAGTTTCGTAAGTTTAGCAAAATCGCACAGCAAACAAAGCAATGTTTATCGCAAATTCCTGGTGGCTTAATGTGCACTATGTATCTGTACACATACATCCATATAAGTATATATTTGTGTTCGAGTCTTTGTGCGCCAAATTTTGTGTACACATATCTTATATCTGCCAACTTTTGGATTTTATGCTTAAAGCTTTAATAAATTATATAGTACATACATATATCTCTATTTCATATCTCTATCGGAACAAAGAAGTTTTCGCGTATTTTCGATTCGCTTTAAAAAAGACACGAAAAATGTTTTCGTTACATGAATGACGAGCAAATTCAATTATGGTGGGCATTAAGGATTCCTTTTCTGATTAGACACATTGTTCCGGCGAAATCGATCGGCTATCGACGAATTGCTGACTGATTAATTTTTTACGTACGACTTTATAGCTTTATTGGTTGAGTCATATGCGCTATTAATTTGATTCAGACTTGTTCTATGGTGATTGGCTGGCCATCCGGTTCTATAATCTTAATTTTTAATATGACCTCACTGGATTATCGAACTTCTGATAGATTTCATTATTCCTAACTAGTTTCTAGTGGACATCACTGAATAATGAAGATCTGAAGTATTTTCTTTCATTATTCGAACTTTTCCAAATGGACACAACTAGACTCTCAAGATCTGATCTATTTTCATTCTTTAATTATTGAAATCTTTCCGTGTAGACACCACATAATTAACAGAGTCTAATATATTTTCGTTCATTATTCAAACCTTTTCACGTGGCGAATCGAACAAACAAGTGTTCTAAATACAATACTCTGGTATAATTGAATAGAATTAAAATGATAAAAGGTAGGGTAGTTATCGAAATACTTTTTTTATTGAATTTAGCTGCATAACTCTTTAATAAAACAAAAATTTGATCTCAAACATCCAGGGTTTCGTCAGGAATCGATTGTTAAATTTTTCATTTATTTCCATAATGTGCTGTTCACACTTTGCAACCTACCTTTGGCGTCACGAAGTGTTAAAATGAGCAAATATTTGGTTGAAAACGGGTACTTCTCTTACAAAATGCTGTCATTATTGCCATATGCCAAAAACACCCTAACAGGCAAATTCAAATCGTCTTTGAATGACTAACAGTTCTCACAATTATCTCGCTTGCAATTATGTAGGTAAGCAATATTTTCTGGACTTTCTTCGTTTCTCAATATTTAAATTGCAGACAGTGACTTCCGGTAAATATGGCACGAAAATAATATGTATGGGCTGTAGTTGTCAAATTAATTGAAGTTTTTTTGAGGAAAAAAAAATGGCGATCTTCCAAAAAATGACGATTTTACTTAAAAAAAACCGATTATTTTATATAATTGATCGTGTCAAATTTTTTTCGTGTATTTTTTCGAAAAGTTCAGTCAAAAACAAAAATTTAAAAAAAAGGTCCACAAAAGTCAATTTCAACAAAAGTTATGGCTATTTGAAAATAAAAAAGCCATTTTTTTGTAAAATTCATAACTTTTTTGAAGTTGGACAAAAAATTTTGAAAATATTCTCAAAAATGTTTTTCATAGGGTAGAAAAAGATCGATAAGTTTCAGCAAAATCTAAACTGGTCGGGTTCAAAAGTGGTCGATTTGGTATGGAATACCCCATATACATATTTACCGCAGATTTTACATTATTTTCAAAAGTTTTAAATAATAGCCTAAAGTTATACGCTCAGAACGACAGGGTGTCATTATTCCGTAATTATGTACGAGTATTTACTCAATATTCCAAAGGGTTAACACTTACTTACTAACTTCTGTCTACTTATGAAACCCTTTTTTTCAACTTCCTGCCACTGTTGAAGGTCAAGGTATTTATTAAATGCTATCGCAGCAGATTGCATGTTTTTGTGGACGTTTAAAAATAGTTGTTTCGCTATCTTCTTCATCTTACAGTCATATTTCGCTTTCGTCTCCGGCTTTGACACTTCGTTTGCCTTCGTCTTTAAAGACGCGCCTGCTAATGGCTTTGTCGTAGTCATAAATTCGTGTTTAGTCGCTTTTTTCGCCTGCAGATAATAAACTAAATATGCAGACTGTCGTTTAGTCCAACTCGAACTACCTGCGCCGCTCGGAGTTAGTGATTGCGGCTTTTGCTTAGCAGGAGCTTACACTTACACAGTTGTTATAGTTATTGTTTTTTTTTTTTTTTTTAAATTTTTTATTTTTATTTTTTTTTTTTATTTTTTTTTTATATTTTTTTTGTACTTTTTATGTTTATGTTCTTTGGCGAGTTTTCGTGTTTTTCGAGTTCAACTTAACTTGTTCAAAGTTCGTGTACAATAAAATGCCGAACGAGTTTTTCGCTTTCAAGGTGTAGCTCTGCTCGGCGACTGTTCGCCGCTGCTGCTGTCATACAATTTATGTATGTTTTGTGTAGTTGCTGGTTCAGCGTGTTGTCGCTGGAGGGTTTTGCTCAGTTTGTTGCTGATATACATATACTAGTATAGTTTTGCTCCTATTGCAGTGTAATTAAATTAAAAGCAAAAAGTCAAAACTTCTTGAACATACTTACTTTGTTATTGTAGCCAACTTGCTGAGCGCATTTTTACTACAAATCCAGCATGTTGGCCTCAGCTGGCAACTCTATTTACGACAGTGAACTGTTGCTGCTATAGCGCCTGCTGCTGCCAGCATAAAACCCGTTCAGAATGCGGTTTTGTTGCCTGATTTTTCTATTCACATGCATATACTCCCCCTGCGTGATCTTCACGGGTCTGTTGTATGGTGTTGTCATTTTTGTTTTCACAAGAAACCAGTTTACTGTGCTTCAACTTGATTACTGTTTGGGGCTGGGGGTCTTTGTTATTGTTATTTTTACTTTTTAAAGCAAACTTGCTACCTTTTTCTACGCTCGCTGTTAATTTATAACATTTACTTATTTTTTTTTTATTTTTTATTTTTTTTTGATTCTACAGCTTTTGACAAAAGTTTATATTTTTGGATGTAAACTATGCCTTATAAGCCAGATTAAAGCCATAGAATTACAAATACAATCAAAGAAACAGCAAAAATAAGAAAAAAGGCTGCACCGGAGCTGCAATACCCTTGACAGCTGCATTTCTTGTAGCCTAAACTTTTTGTATGGCAGGTATTCCGACATTTCCGCGAAAAGAGCAGCTGCTTGGCGAGAAAATACGAGCGTGAAATTTCAGTTTGGTATCTCAAAAAACGAAGGAATATTTTTTGCCCTGTTCAGGGTATAAACTGGCTGTGAAAACGTAATCATAGTGGCGTGGTCAGCACTAACAACCGACTGACCAACAGCCGCTTTGTTGCCGTTATTTAATTTAATACCGCCTTTCGTTTCTCTACCAAAACTTGTTTTCTACACAATTCTACAATTTAGCGCTTTTTCATGCTTTCTTTATATTTTCTCAGGCATCTCTCTTCTATATATATTTTTTTCATTTCATGCTTTTAATCCATGCACCGCACCTCTAACTCGCAACAACTTTTACACATTCCTTAACAAGCAATCTACCGGTTGTTGCGTTTCACACTTTGTTGTTAGCAACAACTTTTACTTGCAACTCTGCGTTTCGTCTTCAATAATTGTCTTATTGACTTTACTAATTTGTTTCTATGGCGGCAGGCAGCTTAACTCCGGCTTAACGCACAGCTTTATTATTCTTAATTTCTTTTAATTATTTCATTCAATTGCTGCTGACGCCATTTACTTGCGCCACACGAGTTGTTTAGTCTATAAAAGTCATTAGCTGTAGCCAACTAAGCATTTCTAGCACTCTACTTGGTCTTTTTTTGCATAAAAAAGATTTTTGCGAGCCCTTTTGTCATAATCACTGCGCCTCTGGCGCGCTGTCAGTAACTTTTGCCTGTCTGCCTGCCTCCGTAATTTGCCGGCTGACACTTGAAATTCAACCCTTTCGCTGCGTTTCATTTTTCTTGCGCTTTGAATGCCATAAAAAGCTTACGTAGTTGGTATGGTTGCATATAATACAAAAATACGCAAACAGCAGACCGCATGGTCGCATAGTCGCACGTAAGAAGCCCGCTTTGCGAAAAACATATTTTTTGCGACTGCATCAGGTCCGATTTGCGCCTGTGGGGTACTCTAGTGGCGACAACAGCTGCTGGTTTATTGAGTGCGCTTTGATTTTATGTTCTTCGTATTTTTATGGGTTTGTGACTTTTCACTTGCAATTATTTTCAGTTATATTGTTTTCACAGTTACAGCATCTGGTTAGTAAATTTCGGTTTTAATTTTGAGATTTCTAATTTCTTTCTTGAAATTTTCAGAAGTTAAAAATTTTTTTTTAAGGTTTCACTTGTAATTTCTGGCGTTTCTCGTTTATTTATTTTTCCTTTAATTTATTTCCTCACTTTTCTTTCGTTATTGTTCGCATATTTCTATTTTTTCATTTTCCTATTTTTATAATTTTTTTCCTCATTACTTCCCTTCATTTTTCTTTTTATTTCCCTTTTTTCGAGATTTTCCCACTTTATTTTTCTTTATTATTCATAATTTTTATTTTTTCCCGTTTTTTTTTCTTTTTTATTCACATTTTTCTCTCTTCCTTCTTTCTTTTTTAATATTTGAAAATTTTTTGCTCGCTCCTTTACAAATAATTTCCTCTCCATCTGTATTCTCTGCTTTGCCATTTCTCTCTTCTCACCTTTGTATATTTTCTTGTGGATTGTATGTCCGTCCAATAGGCTTCTGTGCGCACTCAATATACACTTAAAAACCGGCTTGACTCTCACTTGCAACAACCAAATGTTCTCCCTTGCTATGTATGTGTGTATGTATTTTTTTTTTTTTTGTTCTCCGTTCTCCGCTGCATTCCTGCTTAATTTGCTGACTTTCAACTCTTGCTGTCAATAACGCCGGTCTTCAATGCCAATTACAAAAAATTCACTCATATTTTGACATATTCTAACCACTCTTCGCTTTCGTTTTATTTTAATTTTTTATTCTCCAGCGGTTTCATATTTTTTCAGCTCCATTTTTTCCGTTCCCATCACATTTTTTATGTTGGAGTATTTTTTTCACCTTTTTTTATTGCAAAAAAAATTTTTTTTTGCACGCATACAATATTTCTTGGATTTTATTTCACCTCTGATACAATCTTGTAGTTTCCTTTAACCTCTTTCCTTTGTTGCTTGATTGTTATTATTTATTTATTTATTTTTTTTTATTTTTTATTTGTTATATTTTTTTTTTTCTGTTTTTCTATTTTTTTATTATTTCTTTTTCTTATTTTTTTTTCTATTTTTTTTTATATTTTTTCGCATTCATCCGTTTTAGTTTTTGCCCACAATTAATTGTTTGCAAATTCTTAGCTTTTTGCATTCCTTTTCGCCTTTTAAACATCGCTCATCATTCGTATTATTTTTTACTTGTATTTTTTGTATGTCAATCTGTATCTGTCTGCTGCCAACCATTCCTTAATTGCCATTGAAATCGTTATGGAATTTCACATGATTTGCTTTTCTTTACTCTTTCACTGTTTATTTTGAACTTAACGGCACTAATTCTATATTTCATGCTTTCTTTTTGTACCTTTTTTCACGCGCTGTCTGCGAGCATCAATATTATCTTTATTTTTTGGTAGTCAATCGCCTATTAGAGCTTGTTGCTCCATTATTTTTTACGGTAACTATTTTCTATATCTTAAAGCGTCTGTTTTAGGCTAAAAATCTTGCTCTCCACAGTCTTAAATGTAGGTAATAGGTAGAAGTTAAAAGAGGAAGCTATTATTATTATTTTAGTGAACGTTGTTTAGAGTATTATGAAGTCAAGAACCCAAGTAATGCAGTTTTAAACGTATGTAATATCATGTGACTATTCCACGGAAGTGCTTTTTCTAGGTTGCAGTTTGCTTTCAATAGCCGCAATTAGATCTTAATATGGGCATAATTTTTTTTTTTTTTTTTTGATAAATTTATCGAGAATTATAGGCTCGTGCGAATGAAATATAGTAATTTATAATATTACTGTACATATGTATTATTCACCCATTCAGATAGTGCTTTAATAAATACTATTGAAATGCCTTAAACTGATAACGCCCATAACAACAAGTTTTGACCTAATTTATCTATATTTTCTATCATTTATTTTATATAATAATTTTTGTCGCACTCTTTTCCTATCAGCTGTTCGTTATTGTAATATGAATCTTCGTTTCTATAATGCCTTATGTTTTCTTTTTCTTTTGCTACTGATAAGTTTAAAGTTTTCTTTATGCTTTTCATTCCTCGTTTCGACGTTTCTACTAAGAACGAAATATGGTTTGCGGTTATTTACTTTTTACAGAAAAAGAATTTAGCCTACTCATACGATTTTCTTATCACCCTGCACCATTGCAACACTGCACTCTTTTAGTATGTATATATGTATATATTTATGAGTAGACGAGAGCCGTGTGTAAATTGGGTCTTAGCGCTGTCTTTAATAATATATTTATGTAGAATTTCAGATAAAGCCTCAGCCAATGCAAATGTCTTTGCGGGAAAGTACAAAACATGTGCTGGAAAATATACTTATTACTATATTTTTATCAGTAGTAGAGGCTTAAAACATATCTCTAGTCATAAAGAAGTACTTAAATATGGTATTTTATATAGTATTGTATATAGTATACTATAGTGTTTATGGTATATTATATAGTATACTAGTGTTTCTTCAAAGGTTCTGATTTTTGTTTTTATATTTCCACTTTCTATCTGTTTAGTAATGTTGATAGCGTTTCTCTGGACGTTTGTGCAATTATAATAAAATTTTAATATAATTTTTTTTTTTTGATGAACGTTATCAATTATATTTTAAACAGCAAAAATGTCTGAGTCGCCGAAGCATAAATGACAGCTCATCATCATTTTTTTATTTGTAACACATGTCATACTTTTAAAGTGATCGTTTTGACTTATTGTAAAACGCAGGAGATCTACTGAACAACATAGCCAAAGTTCTGCTTGCCGCAATCGTATGAGCTCTTACTGGACAATGTCTAATAGGCATTCATGCGGCAAGGCTAAACATCTTGTCGAGAGCAAGTTGTCAAAGTTGTAAGAAAGAAATTGAGATGGAAATAAACAGGGACTTTCTCCTCCATTGTCCCGTCTAAACTTGAAACATCTCATACATGTTATCATCGGCGAACCCGGAGTCTGAGTCGAAACTGACATTAGCTGGTACTCATCAACCAAATTTGCGATAGACTCAAAGCGCCTTGCTGATGTATGTATGAGGGTCTTGTGATAAATTATATAAAAGTTCTTGGTACTCCAGCAGACCGGTGTTCTAAGTTATTCAAGTGAGATCCCTGTTAAGATCGACCTTTCTAACCTAATCGAACGTAACCTAAACTATTCTTTACGGATCTTTGCGTTCGTTCTTCTTTTTTTGACAGTGGAATTTAAATGATAGAAAGTTGTCTTTCGAGACCATCTCACAATAAAGTTTGGAACCTGTTATAGAAATTTGCTGTCAAAAAGTGATCTTTAGTAAGATATTTTGATTCCATAACATCACTAAGTTTTTTTAAAAACTAAGTTTTTCATAATTTTTCCTCTTTGTGAACAAAAAAAATTTCATTTTAATGTGAAATGTGTGTCAAGTTATTCTGTGACCCAAATTTCACGCTCATAACTCAAACAAAGCGCCAAAAATAGTTTTCAAGTGATTTCTATATTGTTTTTGAGTTATCTTTTTACAAAATATTTTTTGTATACATACATACATAAATGACAGCTTTTTGTACATACATACATATGTATATACATACATACATACATCTATATACATTTATGCTTTTGTTTACAAAACAAATTATCGTACAATTGTACAATTGCACGAATAACAAAAGAAAAAAACAGGAAGAGGAAGGCTTTCAGCTCAAAAGAAAAAAGAAAAGGAAATTATCTAAAAGCGTACACATAACAAAATCGTAAAAATTGCCAGTTGAGAGATGAAAGCAAAATAAAAATCTCCACACCCATGCAATTTTCTCATTATTATGGAAAAAAGTAGCATATGCGCGCTGGCTTATTTGTATAGCTGCCTAATTTGTTTACTTATTTGTAGTTTACAATGCAGCGAAAAATAGCAATAATAAAAAAAATTGTAATCGTGCAATGGAAATGTTTAAAAAATTCCTGCATTTTAAATGTAGCAAAAGTGTGCGCGCTGTGAGGAAACGCCACTCTAGCCGCGTCTGCCTGCCTCTAGGTTGAATGCTGCAATATTTTGCTTTTACTCGTACAGAGTATGACGGCATATTGGCTGGCATCTTTTATGGCAGTCAGCTAAATACATAAATGAAAGCAATTTTTTGCGATTTAAATTATTAAATGACTGAGTGAATGATTAAATGTTTATGTTTTTGTAACTGGCTGAGTAATCAAGCAATTTCTGCGCTTGGGTGGGTTTTTGAGCAGCTAATTGGGAAGATCTAACAAAATAAAGCTTCTGAAGAAATTCTTTAAAGGCAATTAATTGAATATGTACATCTGTTCCTATATACTGATAGATATGTATGTATTTAACAATTATTGGTATCATTCATATTTTTCATAATATTTTCTTTTTTTAATAAAACTTTTAACTTTTTTCTTCTTTTTAATTATTTAAATTTTTTTATGTTTTATTTTTTCAATTAGTTTTCTAAATTGATTTTTGTTTTTTTTTATATTTATGTTTTCTTTTTTTTAATATTACTTTTATTTTTTTATTACCTTTTGCTTTTGTTTTTTTTTAACTTTTCATTTTCTTTTTTTTTAATTATTATAATTTTTTTTTATTAATTTTTATTTTTTCATTTTAATTTATTTACTTTTTCTTTTAATTATGTTTTGGCTTTTTTATTTTTATTTTTTGTTTGCATATTTATTTTTTTATTTTCTTAATTTTTTCTTTGTTCGTTTTAAATTATATATTTTTTCATAAATTTTTGTTTTTTCCTTAACTTTTTTATTTATATTTTCTTATTTAATTATTATAATTTATGAGCTAATTTTTATTTTAATTTATTTACTTTTTTTTAATTATGTTTTGGCTTTTTTATTTTTATTTTTTGTTTGCATATTTATTTTTATTTATTTTTTATTTTCTTAATTTTTTCTTTGTTCGTTTTGAATTATATATTTTTTTATAAATTTTTGTTTTTTTCCTTAACTTTTTTATTTATGAGCTAATTTCAATTTTAATTTATTTACTTTTTCTTTTAATTATGTTTTGGCTTTTTTTATTTTTTTTTTTTTTTTGCATATTTATTTTTATTTATTTTTTATTTTCTTAATTTTTTCTTTGTTCGTTTTAAATTATATATTTTTTCATAATATTTTTTTATATTTATTAAATTTTAATTTAATTAAATTTATTTTTTTCTTCTTTGTTTATTTTTTATTTTTGAATGATTTTGTAATTGTTTTCCTTTTTTTATTTTTTATTTTCTAATTTTTTTTTGTCATATTTATTTTTATTTATTTTCTTATATTATTCTTAATTTTTTTATTTGTTATTTTCAAATTATAATTGTTTTGATTATAATATTTTAAAATATATTTTGTCCTTTTTTATATTAAATATTTGTTATTTTATTTATTCTGTTGGAATAAGTTTTTAATAATTTTTTAATTTGTTAGTTATTTTTATATATTTTTCTTATTGATTTTTTTTAATATTTTATTTTTCCATATACATACATTTTTGTTTAATTTTTTTTTTTACATTTTATTAATTTTTATTTGTTAACTAATTTTTAACATATGTTTATTATCAGTATTTTTTGTATTTTTTTTTTATTATTTTTTCATTTTTTTGTTTGTTTTGTTTTTATTTACTTATTTTTCAGTTTTTTTTTTGCTGTTATTTATTTATTTTTTTTGTTTGTTTTTCGTTTTTTTAATTGCTTTTTTTTCACATATTATCCAAAATTCTGTCATACTTCGTTCCATCAATTGTGGCTTATGTACGTACATATGTTTGTTGTACATATGCTATAACGTAAGCGTAACCAACGTAGTGAAGTCTCTTCTAACATTTAATCAGCTGACTCATATCGCCACTTCGTTCTGATTATATTGACTCAAGCGATAAATTCAATGCAAACAAATGTACATGTACTGTTACTTACATATTTATGTACAATACTATTTTTAGAATAAAATTTAATTAGATCAGTGAAAGATAAGTGCTTTCTTGGAGAAGAGAACTTGTTTATAATAAAAAAAAAATGTATAAAATAAAAAACAATCAGGAATTCGTAAATAAATTTAAAAAGGTGGGGCTTGAACGATGGCAGGATTTCCACATTATCAATTATTTAAGAATGTACATATGTGTTATGTACAACAATTTTATTGCACCCATACATATATCATGTACATACATATGTATTATCATGATACACGCTCTAAATATAAAAAATTTTCAACAATAAGTGTTATTTTCAGCTTCAAATATTTTTCGGCACAATTTGACTCAAATAAGTAATGATGCAAAATTTAACCCTTCGGCAATAAGGCTCTGAGACATATTGACACTAGAGTAACAAATAAGTTTCTCTGGTCAACTTTACATGCTTTAGAAAAATATTTATGTATATGACAATGTCTAACTTAAACGCATAATGAAAATTCTGAATGTGAATACTACAAGATTTTGCAAGCCGGTATACTTGAAAATCCAGATAACAACACTGAGCTTATATTTTTGTGGTGACATTACTCAAATTTTTCACAGAATAAATTAAATTATAGATAAAGAAATGGGAAACAATAGCGAATGGCGTCTCAGTTGCCTATGATTTGTATTTGCGATAACCATTGATAATGTGTATTTTGGTAAAGGATTGCCTAGCGGCTACCATATTCGCACTGGCATAGTTACACAATAAGGTTGTCAATAAAAACTGTACAGTAAATCGAATTTCCTTGAATTCAACGTGTCAATACTTGCACAACGTAATTATTTTCACCACTCAACGGCGTATATATTTTTTTTTTATCTATCGTTTTCAATTACCCTTACTTTTTTTGGACATTTCAGTGGCTAATCTACAACTAAGTTTATTATTCCTCAAGTGACTCATTGCCGCTCGAAATGCAAATGAACGAACTTTGTACAAATTTCATTTGAATTACAACCAAATTAAGCTGAATTGCAGATGTGTCACGTACAACTTTAATAAAGTAATTAATGTAAAATTCTGACTTTCGTTTCGTCACCTGCAGCAATGAGTTACTGCTGCCGAGTGAAATAGCTCGTAAATTAAATTTTTTGCTATGCATTATTTTACATATTGTAATTGGCGCGTTTAATCTCATTACTGATGACTTAATATATTATACATATGTGTGCGAATATGTGTCTATTTCACTTTTTCTGTTTGTTTCGCTTGTTTATTCGCTGCAATTTTGTTGTCGCCGCCTGTCTCTCTGCTGCAATAAACAACATACAATTGAGTTCTATTAAATTAACGCTATAACCGAAGGCAATTACATTACCTCATCGCAGTTGTTGTTAAATTATGTGTTTTATTTGATTTTCATTTACTTTTATTTTTTGTGGGTGGAGCTATAAATATACATATGTACATATTAGTGGGTTAAATACATATGTGCAACACTGTATGGAATTTTAAACAGATATTTAATATTATTGTTTGCATTTAATTTAATATTTGTTTATTTGTGTTTTTTACTTAAATAGTTTCAATTGGAAGTCTTTAATTAGGTTTATAACGTTTGCAATCATTTTTTATTATTATTTTGTTTTTGTTGTTGTATTTTTATATTATATTTATTTATTTATGAAAGTTTTCTCATATTTTTTGGCCCCTTTTATTTTTATTTTTATTTATTTACTGTTTTAACATTTGTCGGCCGATATTAGACCACTATACTATATAGCTGCGCAATAAACTGATAAATTTAAATCAAGTTCTTATATGCAAAACTATAACGTTAACTATAATTATTTTTTTATCTATTATATATTAATATTATTATTTTTTATTTATATTTCTTTGTAGTTTTTAATTATTATTTAATTATAATAATTATTTATTAATTTTTTCAACATTTTCTTACGTATTTATTTTTATTATTTATAATATTTTTTATATTTTTAATTTTTACGTACTTGACCTTTTTCTTATTATTTTTTTTTACTTAAAATTAATAAATTTTTAATTTATTCTTTTTAAATTTATTTTTCTGTTTTTATTTATTTTCTATTAACTTTTTAACATTATTTATTTTTTAACTTTACTTTTTCATATATTAATATTATTATTTTTTATTTATATTTCTTTGTAGTTTTTAATTATTATTTAATTATAATAATTATTTATTAATTTTTTCAACATTTTCTTACTTATTTATTTATAATATTTATAATATTTATTTATATTTTTCATTTTTACGTACTTGACCTTTTTCGTATTATTTTTTTTACTTCAAATTTAATTTTTTAAATTAATTTTTTTTAAATTTGTTTTTCTACTTTTATTTATTTTTAATAACTTTCTAACATTATTTATTTTTTAACTTTACTTTTTTATATAGGTATTATTATTATTTTTATTTATATTTCTTTGTAGTTTTTAATTATTATTTAACTCTAATAATTATTTATTAATTTTTTCAACATTTTCTTACTTATTTTTTTATAATATTTTTTATATTTTTAATTTTTACGTACTTGACCTTTTTCTTATTATTTTTTTTTTACTTAAAATTTAATTTTTTAAATTTATTTTTCTGTTTTTTATTTATTTTTAATAACTTTTTAAGATTATTTATTTTTTAACTTTACTTTTTTCCACTTTATACAATATCTTTTAATTTTCACCACATTTTGAACATATTTTAACTGGCTGATATTGCTTCTTATTTAACCCCTATTTGTTTTAATTATTCTTTTTATTTTTATTTATTTATTTATTTAGTTTTTTTTATTTATTTTTTAATTTTATCTCTTTCAGAAAACTTGTTTGATACATACATACATATGTATCATTGCTTTATTTATTTTTTTTTTCTATATTTATTTTATCAGTGTTATTACAATTTTTCATTTTTTTCTGTATTTTATTATTACTGTTGTTTTTGTTATATATGTATTATTATTTTTATTATTATTTTTATTAATATTTATTTTATTTTTTTTTATTTTTTTTTATTTTTTTACTTGTTTTACTTTTTCGACTTTATATATTAACGTTTAAAATTTTCAGCACATGTGTCACCCCGTACCAGATTATGTATGCACATATTTTAATTCGCCGTTATTGTTTCTCACACAATTCTTATTCATCACATTGCAAAGCGAAAATTAATAATGCAAATATACGTATCGATGACGCAATTGAACGCCACAAGTCATGATAAAATTATTCAACCAACAAGAAGATTTGCATAAGGTCTAGCTTTCTTTGTTCGCACATACGTTTTTGCAATTTAAAAGCAGACTGGAGTGTTTCAAAATGTATTGCTGTTGAAAGTTTTTTGAGCTCTTCAACTTTGTATTGCCATTAAAAATGTTTATATGGACATATATATTCCACATTTCTTACATAAATGCGATTTCTTCTGCTGCTAGCATATGCTTGCAAAATTTTATGATATGCAGTTATTTTTTATCAACGGCTGCTACCGATGCTTGTATAAAACCTACACACTGTGCCAACGCAACATATTAGTTTATGAAATGCATTTACACTCTGCTACAACACTGATACATACATACATACATATGTATGTGTATATAAACATCTCTACGCCCGTTCGCCACCCATTCGCTGCTGCTATTTTTAATTTTACTGCTATCTACTCTGTTGCTTCTATGCAACTCGTCTGCAGTTTCATATGCTTCTTGCGCTCATTCAAGCGTTCATTCACAGCTCAAGTGACTGAGTTCCGGCCTTATGTTGCACATATCTCTTTGTGTATACATATACATATATGTGTATGTATATAAATCTGTCAGCCTTTATGCTGCCTTTTGTAAAAATTATAATCTCATCATCGCATGTCGAACTGTCAGCAGCATCATTTGCCATATAGTATGGCATGATGGAATTTATTGGCATCTCATCTGTCTGCTGTCTAACTGTCTAACTTGTCGCTAGGTAGTCTCAATGTTGCATTGTTTATCTATTTGCATTAAAAGTGCATTCACACCAGTTTTATCTTACGTTTCACTTCCCACTTACAATCTGCAGCTAGAGCTGCCTCTTCAGTGTCGATAACTTGCCGCTTAACTGTCAATGATTTTCGCAATAACATATTTAGTTTTTTATGTATGTAGGTATATACATATATACATAATTCCGTTGATATGTACACATGTAAATATTTCCTTTGTTTTATTCACGTACCAATGCAATTCGTTATTTATTGCTGTTTACAAAGGGAAAGTTCATTGGGAAATCGCTCATCAATACTGCTTCCGTTACTGTCATCATTTTCTTTGTCGATTAATGACTGTATATCGATTACTGTCACTCATTACTTGCACTTTTGATGGCGCATGCATAACACTTGTATTTGTAATGAATATGCGGCTACGCTTTTTGAAGGAAATGTAAAAGTAAATTTTGTTAATATTAAAAATATAAAAATAAAATAAGAAGCAAAAAAATAAAAATTTAAAAACAAATAATTATAAAAAAAATAAAAGAATAAATAAATAAATAAATTGGAATAATAAAAAGGAAATGAAAAAATTAAATAAAACTGAAAACAAAAAAATTAAAATTCTAAATTAATAAAGGTAAAATAAAATAAGAATATTGTATTAAAAGAACATTAAATTAAATTAAAATAAAAGGCATAAAATAAAAATTATAAAAAAATGCAAATATACAAGATGAAAATTAGAATAAATAAAAATAAATAAATAAAAAATAAATAAAATAAAAAATAAAAAATTTAAATTAAGTAAAAAAATAAATGGAAAAATAGTTTTTGTGGTAATTAGTGCGTACTTCAAGCACTAAATATAATTATGCAAATAAATGAAAAGAAATATAAAATGTAAAAAAATAAATAAAACATAAATTTAAAAAAGAGCATACAACTAAAAAAATTTTCAGAAATGAAATCGAAAATTAAATCAGAAATAAAATAAAATTTAAAATATGTAAATTGCAAAATGCTATAAAAGATATATAAAATTTCTTGCATATTGCAAGCTAAAAAATTATAAAAATAAAATAAAGTTAAAAATTAAATCAAAAGAAACATATTAAAATAAAAAAGTAAAGAAAAAATATAAAAGAAATTTAAAAAAACAATGGTAAAAGTATATTAAAAAAAATTATATTTAAAAGAAAAAATCAAAAAACTACAAGAAATAAAAAACTTTTGTTTTTATATATTTATATATCTAAAATAAAAATAAATTGAAAAAATATTGTAATCATTAGTACATACTTCAAGTTCTTTCTTGCTCTAAAATTACAAGAAATAAAAAACAAAAATATCTAAAATAAAAATAGATTCAAAAAATATTTTAATCATTAGTACATACTTCAAGTTCTTTCTTGCTCTAAAATTATTTATTTGCCACTAGATACATGCATATGTTTGTATGTAAATACTGCAAAATATCTGTAAATATGGCAAATCATGCTTTTACATCTTTACGCACGTGTCGATTAAAAACGGTGTCAGCTGTTCCGCTAATGAGCCCAAACACGTTTCGGCTACACTTTACTGAGCTACAGAATATACATACATATCTACATAAGAGAGTGCATAGAAAGCATATGACTTGCGGTTTGCTAAATTATTTTTGTTTTTTTATGTACAAATTTCTTTTCGCTAATAACACGCAACCGAAAGTTGTGACCTACCGAAACTTTTCTTTGAAATTTTCTTTACTAATACTTTTTAAAGTTTTTGTTTTTGATTTTGTTTATGTTCATTTTTTTTTTTTTTTTTTTGGTTGATGCTTTGCATTTTACTTCTTTCTTCTGATTGTTTTGCAGGTAACATTAAAGGTATTTAAACTAATGATTTTTAAATGCCTTTTTAATTTAGTTCAAACATTAAAAAAATGTTGGCCACCAATCTGGTTTGACCTCAAAAATATAGTAATTACTATTTATGGAAGAATTTAAAGCATTGTGGTACATAATAGAGTAAAATTTAGCTACTTTTCTTATTTTGCTAACTAATATGGCTTGGTTACATATTTATTTGCAAAAAAACTTTCGCCTGGCAATACACATTGTGGACTACTAAA
>JBAWJQ010003127.1:0-36282 GCA_037783105.1 Bactrocera zonata | reverse complement strand
AGGCTTATTGGCAACAGTGTTCACAAAAAATGTTGGGTTTTGAGAAAATTCACATTTTTGTTTCAGATTTGCAAACGCTCTAGTGGCTAAACTATTTCAACGAGCTGAAGTCAAACAAAAAGCATTGGTTAGATAATTTAAAGAGCTTTCAGGAAAGTCTTCAATCTTTCTTCTACTCCTACCAGGAGCGTGGCAATAGTGTTCGCAAAAAATGTTGGGTTTTGATAAAAATCACATTTTTGTTTCACCTTTGCAAACGCTCTAGCAGCTAAATTATTTGAACGAGGTGAATCAAACAAACAATATTAGTTAGATAATTCGAAGAGCTTTCAGGAAAGTCTTCAATTTTTCTTCTACTCCTACCAGAAACGTGGCAACAGTGTTCACAAAAAATGTTGGGTTTTGAGAAAATTCACATTTTTGTTTCACCTTTGCAAACGCTCTAACGGCTAAATTATTGAAACGAGGTGAATCAAACAAACAATATTAGTTAGATAATTTAAAGGGCTTTCAGGAAAGTCTTCAGTTTTTTTTTATTCCTACCAGAAACATGGCAACAGTGTTCGCAAAATTGTAGGGTTTTGATAAAAATCACATTTTGGTTTCAACTTTGCAAACGCTCTAACGGCTAAATTATTTGAACGAGGTGAATCAAACGAACAATATTAGTTAGATAATTCGAAGACTTTTCAGGAAAGTCTTCAATCTTTCTTATACTCCTACCAGAAACGTGGCAACAGTGTTCACCAAGAATGTTTGGTTTTGAGAAAATTCACATTTTTGTTTCAACTTTGCAAACGCTCTAACGGCTTAATTATTGAAACGAGGTGAATCAAACAAACAATATTAGTAAGATAATTTGAAGAGCTTTCAGGAAAGTTTTCAGTTTTTTTTTATTCCTACCAGAAACATGGCAACAGTGTTCGCAAAAATGTTGGGTTTTGAGAAAATTCACATTTTTGTTTCACCTTTGCAAACGCTCTAGCAGCTAAATTATTGAAACGAGGTGAATCAAACAAACAACATTAGTTAGATAAATCGAAGAGTTTTCAGGAAAGTCTTCAATTTTTCTTCTACTCCTACCAGAAACGTGGCAACAGTGTTCGCAAAAAATGTAGGGTTTTGGTTTTCTCATTTTTGTTTCACCTTTGCAGACGCTCCAGAAGCTAAACTGTTTCAACAAGGTGAGTCAACCAAACAGAATTGGTTAGATAATTGAATCTTTAATTTTTCTTCTACTCCTACCAGAAACGTGGCAACAGTGTTCACAAAAAATGTTGGGTTTTGAGAAAATTCACATTTTTGTTTCAGATTTGCAAACGCTCTAGTGGCTAAACTATTTCAACGAGCTGAGTCAAACAAAAAGCATTGGTTAGACAATTTAAAGAGCTTTCAGGAGAGTCTTCAATCTTTCTTCTACTCCTACCAGGAGCGTGGCAATAGTGTTCACAAAAAATGTTGGGTTTTGATAAAAATCACATTTTTGTTTCACCTTTGCAAACGCTCTAGCAGCTAAATTATTTGAACGAGGTGAATCAAGCAAACAATATTAGTTAGATAAATCGAAGAGCTTTCAGTAAAGTCTTCAATTTTTTTCTATTCCTACCAGAAATGTGGCAACAGTGTTCGCAAAAATGTTGGGTTTTGAGAAAATTCACATTTTTGTTTCACTTTGCAAACGCTCTAGCAGCTAAATTATTGAAACGAGGTGAATCAAACAAACAATATTAGTTAGATAAATCGAAGAGCTTTCAGGAAAGTCTTCAATTTTTCTTCTACTCCTACCAGAAACGTGGCAACAGTGTTCGCAAAAAATGTAGGGTTTTGATTAAATTCACATTTTTGTTTCACCTTTGCAAACGCTCCAGCAGCTAAACTGTTTCAACAAGGTGAGTCAACCAAACAGAATTGGTTAGATAATTGAATCTTTAATTTTTCTTCTACTCCTACCAGAAACGTGGCAACAGTGTTCACAAAAAATGTTGGGTTTTGAGAAAATTCACATTTTTGTTTCAGATTTGCAAACGCTCTAGTGGCTAAATTATTTCAACGAGCTGAGTCAAACAAAAAGCAATGGTTAGATAATTTAAAGAGCTTTCAGGAAAGTCTTCAATCTTTCTTCTACTCCTACCAGGAGCGTGGCAATAGTGTTCGCAAAAAATGTTGGGTTTTGATAAAAATCACATTTTTGTTTCACCTTTGCAAACGCTCTAGCAGCTAAATTATTTGAACGAGGTGAATCAAACGAACAATATTAGTTAGATAATTCGAAGAGTTTTCAGGAAAGTCTTCAATCTTTCTTCTACTCCTACCAGAAACGTGGCAACAGTGTTCACCAAGAATGTTGGGTTTTGAGAAAATTCACATTTTTGTTTCAACTTTGCAAACGCTCTAACGGCTAAATTATTGAAACGAGGTGAATCAAACAAACAATATTAGTTAGATAATTTGAAGAGCTTTCAGGAAAGTTTTCAATTTTTTTTTATTCCTACCAGAAACATGGCAACAGTGTTCGCAAAAATGTAGGGTTTTGATAAAAATCACATTTTGGTTTCAACTTTGCAAACGCTCTAGCGGCGAAGTTATTTGAACGAGGTGAATCAAACAAACAGTATTGGTTAGATTATTCGAAGGGTTTTCAGGAAAGTCTTCAATCTTTCTTCTGCTCCTACCAGAAACGTGGCAACAGTGTTCACAAAGAATGTTGGGTATTGAGAAAATTCACATTTTTGTTTCAACTTTGCAAACGCTCTAGCGGCTAAATTATTTGAACGAGGTGAATCAAACAAACAATATTAGTTAGATAATTCGAAGAGTTTTCAGGAAAGTCTTCAATCTTTCTTCTACTCCTACCAGAAACGTGGCAACAGTGTTCACAAAGAATGTTGGGTTTTGAGAAAAATCACATTTTTGTTTCAACTTTGCAAACGCTCTAACGGCTAAATTATTGAAACGAGGTGAATCAAACAAACAATATTAGTTAGATAATTTGAAGAGCTTTCAGGAAAGTTTTCAATTTTTCTTTACTCCTACCAGAAACATGGCAACAGTGTTCGCAAAAATGTAGGGTTTTGATAAAAATCACATTTTGGTTTCAACTTTGCAAACGCTCTAGCAGCGAAGTTATTTGAACGAGGTGAATGAAACAAACAGTATTGGTTAGATTATTCGAAGGGTTTTCAGGAAAGTCTTCAATCTTTCTTCTGCTCCTACCAGAAACGTGGCAACAGTGTTCACAAAAAATGTTGGGTATTGAGAAAATTCACATTTTTTTTCAAATTTGCAAACGCTCTAGCGAGCTAAATTATTTGAACGAGGTGAATCAAACAAACAATATTAGTTAGATAATTCGAAGAGTTTTCAGGAAAGTCTTCAATCTTTCTTCTACTCCTACCAGAAACGTGGCAACAGTGTTCACAAAGAATGTTGGGTTTTGATAAAAATCACATTTTTGTTTGAACTTTGCAAACGCTCTAGCAGCTAAATTATTTGAACGAGGTGAATCAAACAAACAGATATTAGTTAGATAATTCGAAGAGTTTTCAGGAAAGTCTTCAATCTTTCTTCTACTCCTACCAGAAACGTGGCAACAGTGTTCACCAAAAATGTTGGGTTTCGAGAAAATTCACATTTTTGTTTCAACTTTGCAAACGCTCTAACGGCTAAATTATTGAAACGAGGTGAATCAAACAAACAATATTAGTTAGATAATTGGAAGAGCTTTCAGGAAAGTCTTCAATTTTTCTTCTATTCCTACCAGAAACATGGCAACAGTGTTCGCAAAAATGTTGGGTTTTGAGAAAATTCACATTTTTGTTTCTTCTTTGCAGACACTCCAGAAGCTAAACTGTTTCAACAAAATGAGTCAACCAAACAGAATTGGTTAGATAATTGAATCTTTAATTTTTCTTCTACTCCTACCAGAAACGTGTCAACAGTGTTCACAAAAAATGTTGGGTTTTGAGAAAATTCACAATTTTGTTTCACTTTTGCAAACGCTCTAGCAGCTAAATTATTTCAACGAGCTTAGTCAAACAAAAAACATTGGTTAGACAATTTAAAGAGCTGCCAGGAGAGTATTCAATCTTTCTTCTACTCCTACCAGGAGCGTGGCAATAGTGTTCACAAAAAATGTTGGGTTTTGATAAAAATCACATTTTTGTTTGAACTTTGCAAACGCTCTAGCAGCTAAATTATTTGAACGAGGTGAATTAAGCAAACAATATTAGTTAGATAAATCGAAGAGTTTTCAGGAAAGTCTTCAATTTTTCTTCTACTCCTACCAGAAACGTGGCAACAGTGTTCACAAAAAATCTTGGGTTTTGAGAAAATTCGCATTTTTGTTTCACCTTTGCACACGCTCTAGTGGCTTAGCTATTTGAACAAGGTAAGTCAAACAAAAAGCATTGGTTAGACAATCTAAAGAGCTTTCAGGAGAGTCTACAATCTTTCTTCTACTCCTACTAGGAGCGTGGCAATAGTGTTCACAAAAAATGTTGGGTTTTGACAAAAATCACATTTTTGTTTCACCTTTGCAAACGCTCTAGCAGCTAAATTATTTGAACGAGGTGAATCAAACGAACAATATTAGTTAGATAATTTGAAGAGCTTTCAGGAAAGTTTTCAATTTTTTTTTATTCCTACCAGAAACATGGCAACAGTGTTCACCAAGAATGTTGGGTTTTGAGAAAATTCACATTTTTGTTTCAACTTTGCAAACGCTCTAACGGCTAAATTATTGAAACGAGGTGAATCAAACAAACAATATTAGTTAGATAATTTGAAGAGCTTTCAGGAAAGTTTTCAATTTTTCTTCTATTCCTACCAGAAACATGGCAACAGTGTTCACCAAGAATGTTGGGTTTTGAGAAAATTCACATTTTTGTTTCAACTTTGCAAACGCTCTAGCGGCGAAGTTATTTGAACGAGGTGAATCAAACAAACAATATTAGTTAGATAATTTGAAGAGCTTTCAGGAAAGTTTTCAATTTTTTTTTATTCCTACCAGAAACATGGCAACAGTGTTCGCAAAAATGTAGGGTTTTGATAAAAATCACATTTTGGTTTCAACTTTGCAAACGCTCTAGCGGCGAAGTTATTTGAACGAGGTGAATGAAACAAACAGTATTGGTTAGATTATTCGAAGGGTTTTCAGGAAAGTCTTCAATCTTTCTTCTGCTCCTACCAGAAACGTGGCAACAGTGTTCACAAAGAATGTTGGGTATTGAGAAAATTCACATTTTTTTTTCAAATTTGCAAACGCTCTAGCAGCTAAATTATTTGAACGAGGTGAATCAAACAAACAATATTAATTAGATAATTCGAAGAGTTTTCAGGAAAGTCTTCAATCTTTCTTCTACTCCTACCAGAAACGTGGCAAGAGTGTTCACCAAGAATGTTGGGTTTCGAGAAAATTCACATTTTTGTTTCAACTTTGCAAACGCTCTAACGGCTAAATTATTGAAACGAGGTGAATCAAACAAACAATATTAGTTAGATAATTGGAAGAGCTTTCAGGAAAGTTTTCAATTTTTTTTTTATTCCTACCAGAAATATGGCAACAGTGTTCGCAAAAATGTTGGGTTTTGAGAAAATTCACATTTTTGTTTCACCTTTGCAGACGCTCCAGAAGCTAAACTGTTTCAACAAAATGAGTCAACCAAACAGAATTGGTTAGATAATTGAATCTTTAATTTTTCTTCTACTCCTACCAGAAACGTGTTAACAGTGTTCACAAAAAATGTTGGGTTTTGAGAAAATTCACAATTTTGTTTCACTTTTCAAACGCTCTAGCAGCTAAATTATTTCAACGAGCTTAGTCAAACAAAAAACATTGGTTAGACAATTTAAAGAGCTGCCAGGAGAGTATTCAATCTTTCTTCTACTCCTACCAGGAGCGTGGCAATAGTGTTCACAAAAAATGTTGGGTTTTGATAAAAATCACATTTTTGTTTGAACTTTGCAAACGCTCTAGCAGCTAAATTATTTGAACGAGGTGAATCAAGCAAACAATATTAGTCAGATAAATCGAAGAGCTTTCAGGAAAGTCTTCAATTTTTTTTTATTCCTACCAGAAATATGGCAACAGTGTTCGCAAAAATGTTGGGTTTTGAGAAAATTCACATTTTTGTTTCACCTTTGCAAACGCTCTAGCAGCTAAATTATTGAAACGAGGTGAATCAAACAAACAATATTAGTTAGATAAAGCGAAGAGTTTTCAGGAAAGTCTTCAATTTTTCTTCTACTCCTACCAGAAACGTGGCAACAGTGTTCGCAAAAAATGTAGGGTTTTGGTTATTCTCATTTTTGTTTCACCTTTGCAGACGCTCCAGAAGCTAAGCTGTTTCAACAAGGTGAGTCAACCAAACAGAATTGGTTAGATAATTGAATCTTTAATTTTTTCTTCTACTCCTACCAGAAACGTGGCAACAGTGTTCACAAAAAATGTTGGGTTTTGAGAAAATTCACATTTTTGTTTCAGATTTGCAAACGCTCTAGTGGCTAAATTATTTCAACGAGCTGAGTCAAACAAAAAGCAATGGTTAGATAAAAGAACTTTCAGGAAAGTCTGCAATTTTTCTTCTACCCTACCAGGAGCGAGGCAATAGTGTTCGCAAAAAATGTTGGGTTTTGATAAAAATCACATTTTTGTTTCACCTTTGCAAACGCTCTAGCAGCTAAATTATTGAAACGAGGTGAATCAAACAAACAATATTAGTTAGATAAAGCGAAGAGTTTTCAGGAAAGTCTTCAATTTTTCTTCTACTCCCACCAGAAACGTGGCAACAGTGTTCGCAAAAAATGTAGGGTTTTGGTTTTCTCATTTTTGTTTCACCTTTGCAGACGCTCCAGAAGCTAAACTGTTTCAACAAGGTGAGTCAACCAAACAGAATTGGTTAGATAATTGAATCTTTAATTTTTTTTTCTACTCCTACCAGAAACGTGGCAACAGTGTTCACAAAAAATGTTGGGTTTTGAGAAAATTCACATTTTTGTTTCAGATTTGCAAACGCTCTAGTGGCTAAATTATTTCAACGAGCTGAGTCAAACAAAAAGCAATGGTTAGATAATTTAAAGAGCTTTCAGGAAAGTCTGCAATTTTTCTTCTACCCTACCAGGAGCGAGGCAATAGTGTTCGCAAAAAATGTTGGGTTTTGATAAAAATCACATTTTTGGTTCACCTTTGCAAACGCTCTAGCAGCTAAATTATTTGAACGAGGTGAATTAAGCAAACAATATTAGTTAGATAAATCGAAGAGTTTTCAGGAAAGTCTTCAATTTTTCTTCTACTCCTACCAGAAACGTGGCAACAGTGTTCACAAAAAATATTGGGTTTTGAGAAAATTCGCATTTTTGTTTCACCTTTGCAAACGCTCTAGTGGCTTAGCTATTTGAACAAGGTAAGTCAAACAAAAAGCATTGGTTAGACAATCTAAAGAGCTTTCAGGAGAGTCTACAATCTTTCTTCTACTCCTACCAGGAGCGTGGCAATAGTGTTCACAAAAAATGTTGGGTTTTGACAAAAATCACATTTTTGTTTCAGCTTTGCAAACGCTCTAGCAGCTAAATTATTTGAACGAGGTGAATCAAACGAACAATATTAGTTAGATAATTCGAAGACTTTTCAGGAAAGTGTTCAATCTTTCTTCTACTCCTACCAGAAACGTGGCAACAGTGTTCACTAAGAATGTTGGGTTTTGAGAAAATTCACATTTTTGTTTCAACTTTGCAAACGCTCTAGAGGCTAAATTATTGAAACGAGGTAGTCAATCAAACAATATTAGTTAGATAATTTGAAGAGCTTTCAGGAAAGTTTTCAATTTTTCTTCTATTCCTACCAGAAACATGGCAACAGTGTTCACAAAGAATGTTGGGTTTTGATAAAAATCACATTTTGCTTTCAACTTTGCAAACGTGAATAAAACAAACAGTATTGGTTAGACAATTTAAAGAGCTTTCAGGAGAGTCTTCAATCTTTCTTCTACTTCTACCAGGAGCGTGGCAATAGTGTTCACAAAAAATGTTAGGTTTTGATAAAAATCACATTTTTGTTTCACCTTTGCAAACGCTCTAGCAGCTAAATTATTTGAACGAGGTGAATCAAACGAACAATATTAGTTAGTAATTCGAAGACTTTTCAGGAAAGTCTTCAATCTTTCTTCTACTCCTACCAGAAACGTGGCAACAGTGTTCACCAAGAATGTTGGGTTTTGAGAAAATTCACATTTTTGTTTCAACTTTGCAAACGTTCTAACGGCTAAATTATTGAAACGAGGTGAATCAAACAAACAATATTAGTTAGATAATTTGAAGAGCTTTCAGGAAAGACTTCAGTTTTTTTTTTATTCCTACCAGAAATATGGCAACAGTGTTCGCAAAAATGTTGGGTTTTGAGAAAATTAACATTTTTGTTTCACCTTTGCAAACGCTCTAGCAGCTAAATTATTGAAACGAGGTGAATCAAACAAACAATATTAGTTAGATAAATCGAAGAGTTTTCAGGAAAGTCTTCAATTTTTCTTCTACTCCTACCAGAAACGTGGCAACAGTGTTCGCAAAAAATGTAGGGTTTTGGTTTTCTCATTTTTGTTTCACCTTTGCAGACACTCCAGAAGCTAAACTGTTTCAACAAAATGAGTCAACCAAACAGAATTGGTTAGATAATTGAATCTTTAATTTTTCTTCTACTCCTACCAGAAACGTGTTAACAGTGTTCACAAAAAATGTTGGGTTTTGAGAAAATTCACAATTTTGTTTCAGATTTGCAAACGCTCTAGTGGCTAAACTATTTCAACGAGCTGAGTCAGACAAAAAACATTGGTTAGACAATTTAAAGAGCTGCCAGGAGAGTATTCAATCTTTCTTCTACTCCTACCAGGAGCGTGGCAATAGTGTTCACAAAAAATGTTGGGTTTTGATAAAAATCACAGTTTTGTTTCACCTTTGCAAACGCTCTAGCAGCTAAATTATTTGAACGAGCTGAGTCAGACAAAAAACATTGGTTAGACAATTTAAAGAGCTGCCAGGAGAGTATTCAATCTTTCTTCTACTCCTACCAGGAGCGTGGCAATAGTGTTCACAAAAAATGTTGGGTTTTGATAAAAATCACATTTTTGTTTCACCTTTGCAAACGCTCTAGCAGCTAAATTATTTGAACGAGGTGAATCAAGCAAACAATATTAGTTAGATAAATCGAAGAGCTTTCAGGAAAGTCTTCAATTTTTTTTTTATTCCTACCAGAAATATGGCAACAGTGTTCGCAAAAATGTTGGGTTTTGAGAAAATTCACATTTTTGTTTCACCTTTGCAAACGCTCTAGCAGCTAAATTATTGAAACGAGGTGAATCAAACAAACAATATTAGTTAGATAAATCGAAGAGTTTTCAGGAAAGTCTTCAATTTTTCTTCTACTCCCACCAGAAACGTGACAACAGTGTTCGCAAAAAATGTAGGGTTTTGGTTTTCTCATTTTTGTTTCACCTTTGCAGACGCTCCAGAAGCTAAACTGTTTCAACAAGGTGAGTCAACCAAACAGAATTGGTTAGATAATTGAATCTTTAATTTTTTTTCTACGCCTACCAGAAACGTGGCAACAGTGTTCACAAGAAATGTTGGGTTTTGAGAAAATTCACATTTTTGTTTCAGATTTGCAAACGCTCTAGTGGCTAAATTATTTCAACGAGCTGAGTCAAACAAAAAGCAATGGTTAGATAATTTAAAGAGCTTTCAGGAAAGTCTTCAATTTTTCTTCTACCCTACCAGGAGCGAGGCAATAGTGTTCGCAAAAAATGTTGGGTTTTGATAAAAATCACATTTTTGTTTCACCTTTGCAAACGCTCTAGCAGCTAAATTATTGGAACGAGGTGAATTAAGCAAACAATATTAGTTAGATAAATCGAAGAGTTTTCCGGAAAGTCTTCAATTTTTCATCTACTCCTACCAGAAACGTGGCAACAGTGTTCACAAAAAATGTTGGGTTTTGAGAAAATTCGCATTTTTGTTTCACCTTTGCAAACGCTCTAGTGGCTTAGCTATTTGAACAAGGTAAGTCAAACAAAAAGCATTGGTTAGACAATCTAAAGAGCTTTCAGGAGAGTCTACAATCTTTCTTCTACTCCTACCAGGAGCGTGCCAATAGTGTTCACAAAAAATGTTGGGTTTTGACAAAAATCACATTTTTGTTTCACCTTTGCAAACGCTCTAGCAGCTAAATTATTTGAACGAGGTGAATCAAACGAACAATATTAGTTAGTAATTCGAAGACTTTTCAGGAAAGTCTTCAATCTTTCTTCTACTCCTACCAGAAACGTGGCAACAGTGTTCACCAAGAATGTTGGGTTTTGAGAAAATTCACATTTTTGTTTCAACTTTGCAAACGTTCTAACGGCTAAATTATTGAAACGAGGTGAATCAAACAAACAATATTAGTTAGATAATTTGAAGAGCTTTCAGAAAAGTTTTCAATTTTTTTCTTATTCCTACCAGAAACATGGCAACAGTGTTCGCAAAAATGTAGGGTTTTGATAAAAATCACATTTTGCTTTCAACTTTGCAAACGCTCTAGCGGCGAAGTTCTTTGAACGAGGTGAATAAAACAAACAGTATTGGTTAGATTATTCGAAGGGTTTTCAGGAAAGTCTTCAATCTTTCTTCTGCTCCTACCAGAAACGTGGCAACAGTGTTCACAAAGAATGTTGGGTATTGAGAAAATTCACATTTTTTTTTTCAAATTTGCAAACGCTCTAGTGGGTTAACTATTTGAAAGAGCTTAGTCAAACAAAAAGAATTGGTTAGACAATTTAAAGAGCTTTCAGGAAAAACTTCAATCTTTCTTCCACTCCTACCAGCAGCGTGGCAATAGTGTTCACAAAAAATGTTGGGTTTTGATAAAAATCACATTTTTGTTTCATCTTTGCAAACGCTCTAGCGGCTAAACTGTTTCAACGAGGTGAGTCAACCAAACAGAATTGGTTGGATAATTTCATTTTTAATTTTTCCTCTACTCGTACCAGAAACGTGGCAACAGTGTTCGCAAAAGATTTAAGGTTTTGGTTTTCACATTTTTGTTTCACCTTTGCAAACGCTCCAGCGGCTAAACTGTTTCAACAAGGTGAGTCAACCAAACAGAATTGGTTAGATAATTGAATCTTTAATTTTTCTCCTACTCCTACCAGAAACGTGGCAACAGTGTTCACAAAAATTGTTGGGTTTTGAGAAAATTCACATTTTTGTTTCAGATTTGCAAACGCTCTAGTGGCTAAACTATTTCAAGGAGCAGAGTCAAACAAAAAGCATTGGTTAGACAATTTAAAGAGCTTTCAGGAGAGTCTTCAATCTTTCTTCTACTTCTACCAGGAGCGTGGCAATAGTGTTCACAAAAAATGTTGGGTTTTGATAAAAATCACATTTTTGTTTCACCTTTGCAAACGCTCTAGCAGCTAAATTATTTGAACGAGGTGAATCAAACGAACAATATTAGTTAGTAATTCGAAAACTTTTCAGGAAAGTCTTCAATCTTTCTTCTACTCCTACCAGAAACGTGGCAACAGTGTTCACCAAGAATGTTGGGTTTTGAGAAAATTCACATTTTTGTTTCAACTTTGCAAACGTTCTAACGGCTAAATTATTGAAACGAGGTGAATCAAACAAACAATATTAGTTAGATAATTTGAAGAGCTTTCAGGAAAGTTTTCAATTTTTTTTTTATTCCTACCAGAAACATGGCAACAGTGTTCGCAAAAATGTAGGGTTTTGATAAAAATCACATTTTGGTTTCAACTTTGCAAACGCTCTAGCGGCGAAGTTATTTGAACGAGGTGAATAAAACAAACAGTATTGGTTAGATTATTCGAAGGGTTTTCAGGAAAGTCTTCAATCTTTCTTCTGCTCCTACCAGAAACGTGGCAACAGTGTTCACAAAAAATGTTGGGTATTGAGAAAATTCACATTTTTTTTTTTCAAATTTGCAAACGCTCTAGTGGGTTAACTATTTGAAAGAGCTTAGTCAAACAAACAGGATTGGTTAGACAATTTAAAGAGCTTTCAGGAAAAACTTCAATCTTTCTTCCACTCCTACCAGCAGCGTGGCAATAGTGTTCACAAAAAATGTTGGGTTTTGATAAAAATCACATTTTTGTTTCATCTTTGCAAACGCTCTAGCGGCTAAACTGTTTCAACGAGGTGAGTCAACCAAACAGAATTGGTTGGATAATTTAATTTTTAATTTTTCCTCTACTCCTACCAGAAACGTGGCAACAGTGTTCGCAAAAAATTTAAGGTTTTGGTTTTCACATTTTTGTTTCACCTTTGCAAACGCTCCAGCGGCGAAACTGTTTCAACAAGGTGAGTCAACCAAACAGAATTGGTTAGATAATTGAATCTTTAATTTTTCTCCTACTCCTACCAGAAACGTGGCAACAGTGTTCACAAAAATTGTTGGGTTTTGAGAAAATTCACATTTTTGTTTCAGATTTGCAAACGCTCTAGTGGCTAAACTATTTCAAGGAGCAGAGTCAAACAAAAAGCATTGGTTAGACAATTTAAAGAGCTTTCAGGAGAGTCTTCAATCTTTCTTCTACTTCTACCAGGAGCGTGGCAATAGTGTTCACAAAAAATGTTGGGTTTTGATAAAAATCACATTTTTGTTTCAACTTTGCAAACGCTCTATTGGGTTAGCTATTTGAACGAGCTTAGTCAAACAAAAAGCATTGGTTAGACAATTTAAGGAGCTTTGAGGAAAGTCTTCAATCTTTCTTCTGCTCTTTTCAGGGGCCTGGCAATAGTATTCACAAAAATTTAATTTTGAGAAAAATCACATTTTTGTTTCAACTTTGCAAACGCTCTAGCGGCTAAACTATTTGAACGAGGTGGGTCAAACAAACAGAATTGGTTAGATAATTGAATCTTTAATTTTGCTTCTACTCCTACCAGAAACGTGGCAACAGTGTTCGCAAAAATTTAGGGTTTTGGTTTTCACATTTTTGTTTTACCTTTGCAAACGCTCCAGCGGCTAAACTGTTTCAACAAGGTGAGTCAACCAAACAGAATTGGTAAGATAATTGAATCTTTAATTTTTCTTCTACTCCTACCAGAAACGTGGCAACAGTGTTCACAAAAAATGTTGGGTTTTGATAAAAATCACATTTTTGTTTCACCTTTGCAAACGCTCTAGCAGCTAAATTATTTGAACGAGGTGAATCAAACGAACAATATTAGTTAGTAATTCGAAGAGTTTTCAGGAAAGTCTTCAATCTTTCTTCTACTCCTACCAGCAACGTGGCAACAGTGTTCACAAAGAATGTTGGGTTTTGAGAAAATTCACATTTTTGTTTCAACTTTACAAACGCTCTATTGGGCTAGCTATTTGAACGAGCTTAGTCAAACAAAAAGCATTGGTTAGACAATTTAAGGAGCTTTGAGGAAAGTCTTCAATCTTTCTTCTACTCTTTTCAGGGGCCTGGCAATAGTATTCACAAAAATTTAATTTGAGAAAAATCACATTTTTGTTTCAACTTTGCAAACGCTCTAGCGGCTAAACTATTTGAACGAGGTGGGTCAAACAAACAGAATTGGTTAGATAATTGAATCTTTAATTTTGCTTCTACTCCTACCAGAAACGTGGCAACAGTGTTCGCAAAAAATTTAGGGTTTTGGTTTTCACATTTTTGTTTTACCTTTGCAAACGCTCCAGCGGCTAAACTGTTTCAACAAGGTGAGTCAACCAAACAGAATTGGTTAGATAATTGAATCTTTAATTTTTCTTCTACTCCTACCAGAAACGTGGCAACAGTGTTCACAAAAAATGTTGGGTTTTGATAAAAATCACATTTTTGTTTAAACTTTGCAAACGCTCTAGCGGCTAAACTATTTGAACGAGGTGGGTCAAACAAACAGAATTGGATAGATAATTTGAAGAGCTTACAGGAAAGTCTTTAATTTTTCATCTACTCCTACCAGAAACGTGGCAACAGTGTTCACAAAGAATGTTGGGTTTTGAGAAAATTCACATATTTGTTTCAACTTTGCAAACGCTCTAGCGGCTAAACTATTTGAACGAGGTGGGTCAAACAAACAGAATTGGTTAGATAATTGAATCTTTAATTTTGCTTCTACTCCTACCAGAAACGTGGCAACAGTGTTCGCAAAAAATTTAGGGTTTTGGTTTTCACATTTTTTTTCACCTTTGCAAACGCTCCAGCGGCTAAACTGTTTCAACAAGGTGAGTCAACCAAACAGAATTGGTTAGATAATTGAATTTTTAATTTTTCTTCTACTCCTACCAGGAGCGTGGCAACAGTGTTCACAAAAAATGTTGGATTTTGAGAAAATTCATATTTTTGTTTCAGATTTGCAAACGCTCTAGTGGCTAAACTATTTCAACGAACTGAGTTAAACAAAAAGCAGTGGTTAGACAATTTAAAGAGCTTTCAGGAAAGTTTTCAATCTTTCTTCTACCCCTACCAGAAACGTGGCAATAGTGTTCGCAAAAATTGTTGGGTTTTGATAAAAATCACATTTTTGTTTCACCTTTGCAAACGCTTCAACAGCTAAACTATTTGAACGAGGTGAATCAAACAAACAATATTAGTTAAATAATTCGAAGAGTTTTCAGGAATGTCTTCCATCTTCCTTCTACTTCTACTAGAAACGTGGCAACAGTGTTCACAAAGAATGTTGGGTTTTGAGAAAATTCACATTTTTGTTTCAACTTTGCAAACGCCGTAGTGGGTTAACTATTTGAACGAGCTTAGTCAAACAAAAAATATTGGTTAGACAATTTAAAGAGCTTTTAGGAAATTCATCAATCTTTCTTCTCCTCTTTTCAGGGGCGTGGCAATAGTATTCACAAAAATTTAGGGTTTTGAGAAAAATCACAATTTGGTTTCAACTTTGCAAACGCTCTAGCGGCTAAACTATTTGAACGAGGTGGGTCAAACAAACAGAATTGGGTAGTTAATTGGGTTAACTATTTGAACGAGCTTAGTCAAACAAAAAGCATTGGTTAGACAATTTAAAGAGCTTTCAGGAAGGTCTTCAATCTTTCTTCTACTCCTTTCAGGGGCGTGACAATAGTGTTCACAAACATGTAGGGTTTTGATTAAAATCACATTTTTGTTTCAACTTTGCAAACTCTCTAGCGGCTAAACTATTTGAACGAGGTGAGTAAAACAAACAGAATTGGATTGACAATTTGAAGAGCTTTCAGGAAAGTCTTTAATTTTTCTTCTACTCCTACCAGAAACGTGGCAACAGTGTTCACAAAGAATGTTGGGTTTTGAGAAAATTCACATTTTTGTTTTAACTTTGCAAACGCTCTAGTGGGTTAACTATTTGAACGAGCTTAGTCAAGCAAAAAGCATTGGTTAGACAATTTAAAGAGTTTCAGGAAAGTCTTCAGTCTTTCTTCTACTCTTTTCAGGGGCGTGGATTTAGGGTTTTGAGAAGAATCGCATTTTTGTTTCAACTTTTCCAACGCTCTAGCGGCTAAACTATTTGAACGAGGTGAATAAAACAAACAGAATTGGTGAGATTATTCGAAGAGCTTTCAGGAAAGTCTTCAGTTTTTTTTACTCCTACCAGAAACGTGGCAACAGTGTTCACAAAGAATGTTGGGTTTTGAGAAAATTCACATTTTTGTTTAAACTTTGCAAACGCTCTAGTGGGTTAACTATTTGAACGAGCTTAGTCTAGCAAAAAGCATTGGTTATACAATTTAAAGAGCTTTCAGGAAGGTCTTCAATCTTTCTTCTACTCTTTTCAGGGGCGTGGGAATAGTGTTCGCAAAAAATTTAGAGTTTTGTGAAAACTCACATTTTTGTTTCAGATTTGCAAACGCTCTAGCGGCTAAACTATTTAAACGAGGTGGGTCAAAAAAACAGAATTGGTTAGATAATTTAATCTTTAATTTTGCTTCTACTCCTACCAGAAACGTGGCAACAGTGTTCGCAAAAAATTTAGGGTTTTGAGAAAAATCCCATTTTTGTTTCAACTTTGCAAACGCTCTAGCAGCGAAATTATTTGAACGAGGTGAATCAAACGAACAATATTAGTTAGATAATTCGAAGAGTTTTCAGGAAAGTCTTCAATCTTTCTTCTACTCCTACCAGAAACGCGGCAACAGTGTTCGCAAAAAATTTAGGGTTTTGAGAAAATTCACATTTTTGTTTCAGATTTGAAAACGCTCTAGTGGCTAAACTATTTGAACGAGGTGAATTAAGCAAACAGTATTGGTTAGATCATTCGAAGAGCTTTCAGGAAAGCCTTCAATCTTTTTCTACTCCTACCAGAAACGCGGCAACAGTGTTCGCAAAAAATTTAGGGTATTGAGAAAATTCACATTTTTGTTTCAGATTTGAAAACGCTCTAGTGGCTAAACTATTTGAACGAGGTGAATCAAGCAAACAGTATTGGTTAGATTATTCCAAGAGCTTTCAGGAAAGTCTTCAATCTTTTTCTACTCCTACCAGAAACGTGGCAACAGTGTTCGCAAAAAATTTAGGGTTTTGAGAAAATTCACATTTTTGTTTCAGATTTGAAAACGCTCTAGTGGCTAAACTATTTGAATGAGGTGAATCAAGCAAACAGTATTGGTTAGATTATTCGAAGAGCTTTCAGGAAAGTCTTCAATCTTTTTCTACTCCTACCAGAAACGTGGCAACAGTGTTCGCAAAAAATGTTAGGGTTTTGATGAAAATTCACATTTTTGTTTCAGATTTGCAAACGCTCTAGTGGCTAAACTATATGACCGAGCTGAGTCAAACAAAAAACAGTGGTTAGACAATTTAAGGGGCTTTCAGGAAAGTCTGTCAACCTTTCTTCTACTCCTACCAGGAACGTGGTAATAGTGTTCACAAAAATGTTGCGTTTTGATAAAAATCACATTTTTATTTCACCTTTGCAAACGCTCTACCAGCTTAATTATTTGAACGAGGTGAATAAAACAAAAAATATTGGTTAGATAATTTAAAGAGCTTTCAGGAAAGTCGTCAATCTTTTTTTTACTTTTACCAGGAGCGAGGCAATAGTGTTCGCAAAAAATGTTGCGTTTTGATAAAAATCACATTTTTGTTTCAACTTTGCAAACGCTCTAGCGGCGAAATTATTTGAACGAGGTGAATCAAACAAACAGTATTGGTTAGACTATTCGAAGGGTTTTCAGGAAAATCTTCAATCTTTCTTCTGCTCCTACCAGAAGCGTGGCAACAGTGTTCACAAAGAATGTTTGGTATTGAGAAAACTCACATTTTTTTTTCAACTTTGCAAACGTTCTAGTGGGTTAACTATTTGAACGACCTTAGTCAAACAAAAAGCATTGGTTTGACAATTTAAAGAGCTTTCAGTAAAGTCTTTAATCTTTCTTCTACTCCTACCAGAAGCGTGGCAATAGTATTCACAAAAAATGTTGGGTTTTGATAAAAATCACATTTTTGTTTCATCTTTGCAAACGCTCCAGCGGCTAAACTATTTGAACAAGGTGGGTCAACCAAACAGAATTGGTTAGATAATATAATCTTTAATTTTTCTTTTACTCCTACCAGAAACGTGGCAACAGTGTTCGCAAAAAATTAAGGGTTTTGGTTTTCACATTTTTGTTTCACCTTTGCAAACGCTCCAGCGGCTAAACTGTTTCAACAAGGTGAGTCAACCAAACAGAATTGGTTAGATAATTGAATCTTTAATTTTTCTTCTACTCCTACCAGAAGCGTTTCAACAGTGTTCACAAAAAATGTTGGGTTTTGAGAAAATTCACATTTTTGTTTCAAATTTGCAATCGCTCTAGTGGCTAAACTATTTCAATGAGCTGAGTCAAGCAAAAAGCAGTGGTTAGATAATTTAAAGAGCTTTCAGGAAAGTCTTAAATCTTTTTCTTCCCCTACCAGGAGCGTGGCAATAGTGTTCGCAAAAAATGTTGGGTTTTGATAAAAATCACATTTTTGTTTCACCTTTTCAACCGCTCTAGCAGCTAAATTATTTGAACGAGGTGAATCAAACAAACAATTTTAGTTAGATAATTCGAAGAGTTTTCAAGAAAGTCTTTAAATTTTCTTCTACTCTTAAAAGAAACTTGGCAACAGTGTTAACAAAAAATGTCGGGTTTTGAGAAAATTCACATTTTTGTTTCACCTTTGCAAACGCTCTAGCAGCTTAACTATTTGAACAAGGTGAGTCAAGCAAAAAGCGTTGGTTAGAAATTTTAAAGAGCTTTCAGGAGAGTCTTCAATCTTTCTACTACTCCTATCAGGAGCGTGGCAATAGTGTTCACAAAGAATGTTGGGTTTTGATAAAAATCACATTTTTGTTTCGCCTTTGCAAACGCTCAAGCAGCTAAATTATTTGAACGAGGTGAATCAAACGAACAATATTAGTTAGTTAATTTGAAGAGTTTTCAGGAATGTCTTCCATCTTTCTTCTACTCCTACTAGAAACGTGGCAACAGTGTTCACAAAGAATGTTGGGTTGTGAGAAAAGTCACATTTTTGTTTCAACTTTGCAAACGCTCTAGTGGGTTAACTATTTGAACGAGCTTAGTCAAGCAAAAAGCATTGGTTAGACAATTTAAAGAGCTTTCAGGAAAGTCTTCAATCTTTCTTCTACTCTTTTCAGGGGCGTGGCAATAGTGTTCACAAAAATTTAGGGTTTTGAGAAGAATCGCATTTTTGTTTCAACTTTTCAAACGCTCTAGCGGCTAAACTATTTGAACGAGGTGGGTCAAACAAACAGAATTGGTTAGATAATTGAAACTTTAATTTTGCTTCTACTCCTACCAGAAACGTGGCAACAGTGTTCGCAAAAAATTTAGGGTTTTGAGAAAATTCACATTTTTGTTTCACCTTTGCAAACGCTCCAGCGGCTAAACTGTTTAAACAAGGTGAGTCAACCAAACAGAATTGGTTAGATAATTGAATCTTTAATTTTTCTTCTACTCCTACCAGGAGCCTGGCAGCAGTGTTCACAAAAAATGTTGGACTTTGAGAAAATTCACATTTTTGTTTCAGATTTGCAAACGCTCTAGTGGCTAAACTATTTGAACAAGGTGAGTCAAGCAAAAAGCATTGGTTAGACAATTTGAAGAGCTTTTAGGAGAGTCTTCAATCTTTCTTCTACTCCTACCAGGAGCGTGGCAATAGTGTTCACAAAAAATGTTGGGTTTTGACAAAAATCACATTTTTGTTTCACCTTTGCAAACGCTCTAGCAGCTAAATTATTTGTACGAGGTCAATCAAACGAACAATATTAGTTATATAATTCGAAGAGTTTTCAGGAAAGTCTTCAATCTTTCTTCTACTCCTTCCAGAAACGTGGCAACAGTGTTCACAAGAAATGTTGGGTTTTGAGAAAATTCACATTTTTGTTTCACCTTTGCACACGCTCTAGCGGCTTAACTATTTAAACAAGGTGAGTCAAGCAAAAAGCATTGGTTAGACAATTTGAAGAGCTTTTAGGAGAGTCTTCAATCTTTCTTCTACTCCTACCAGGAGCGTGGCAATAGTGTTCACAAAAAATGTTGGGTTTTGATAAAAATCACATTTTTGTTTCACCTTTGCAAACGCTCTAGCAGCTAAATTATTTGAACGAGGTGAATCAAACGAACAATATTAGTTAGATAATTCGAAGAGTTTTCAGGAAAGTCTTCAATCTTTCTTCTACTCCTACCAGAAACGTGGCAACAGTGTTCACAAAGAATGTTGGGTTTTGAGAAAATTCTCATTTTTGTTTCAACTTTGCAAACGCTCTATTGGGTTAACTGTTTGAACGAGCTTAGTCAAGCAAAAAGCATTGCTTAGACAATTTAAAGAGCTTTCAGGAAAGTCTTTAATATTTCTTCTACTCTTACCAGGGGCGTGGCAATAGTATTCACAAAATTTAGGGTTTTGAGAAAAATCACATTTTTGTTTCACCTTTGCAAACGCTCCAGCAGCTAAATTATTTGAACGAGGTGAATCAAACGAACAATATTAGTTAGATAATTCGAAGAGTTTTCAGGAAAGTCTTCAATCTTTGTTCTACTCCTACCAGAAACGTGGCAACAGTGTTCACAAGAAATGTTGAGTTTTGAGAAAATTCACATTTTTTTTCATCTTTGCAAACGCTCTAGCAGCTTAATTATTTGAACGAGGTGAATCAAACGAACAATACTAGTTAGATAATTCGAAGAGTTTTCAGGAAAGTCTTCAATCTTTGTTCTACTCCTACCAGGAGCGTGGCAATAGTGTTCACAAAAAATGTTGGGTTTTGACAAAAATCACATTTTTGTTTCACCTTTGCAAACACTCTAGCAGCTAAATTATTTGAACGAGGTGAATCAAACGAACAATATTAGTTAGATAATTCGAAGAGTTTTCAGGAAAGTCTTCAATCTTTCTTCTACTCCTACCAGGAGCGTGGCAATAGTGTTCACAAGAAATGTTGAGTTTTGAGAAAATTCACATTTTTGTTTCACCTTTGCAAACGCTCTAGCGGCTTTACTATTTAAACAAGGTGAGTCAAACAAAAAGCATTGGTTAGACAATTTAAAGAGCTTTCAGGAGAATCTTCAATCTTTCTCCTACTCCTACCAGAAACGTGGCAACAGTGTTCGCAAAAAATTTAGGGTTTTGAAAAAAATCCCATTTTCGTCTCAACTTTGCAAACGCTCTAGCGGCTAAATTATTGAAACGAGGCGAAACAAACAAACAATAATAGTTAGATAATTTGAAGAGCTTTCAGGAAAGTCTTCAGTTTTTTTTTTACTCCTACCAGAAACATGGCAACAGTGTTCGCAAAAATGTGGGGTTTTGATAAAAATCACATTTTGGTTTCAACTTTGCAAACGCTCTAGCGGCGAAATTATTTGAACGAGGTGAATCAAACAAACAGTATTGGTTAGGTTATTCGAAGAGTTTTCAGGAAAGTCTTCAATCTTTCTTCTGCTCCTACCAGAAACGTGGCAACAGTGTTCACAAAGAATGTTGGATATTGAGAAAACTCACTTTTTTTTCAACTTTGCAAACGCTCTAGCGGCTAAATTATTTGAGCAAGGTGAGTCAAACAAACAGAATTGGATAGATAATTTGAAGAGCTTTCAGGAAAATCTTTAATTTTTCATCTACTTTTACCAGAAACGTGGCAACAGTGTTCACAAAGAATGTTGGGTTTTGAGAAAATTCATATTTTTGTTTCAACTTTGCAAACGCTCTAGCGGCTATATTATTGAAACGAGGCTAACCAAACATACAGTATTGGTGGGATTATTCGAAGAGCTTTCAGGAAAGTCTTCAGTTTTTTTTTACTCCTACCAGAAACATGGCAAAAGTGTTCGCAAAAAATTAGGGTTTTGAGAAAAATCCCATTTTTGTTTCAACTTTGCAAACGCTCTAGCGGGGAAGTTATTTGAACGAGGTGAATCAAACAAACAGTATTGGTTAGATTATTCGAAGGGTTTTCAGGAAAGTCTTCAATCTGTCTTCTGCTCCTACCACAAACGTGGCAACAGTGTTCACAAAGAATGTTGGGTATTGAGAAAATTCACATTTTTTCACTTGCAAACACTCTAGCGGAAACTATTTGAACGACCTTAGTCAAACAAAAGGCATTGGTTAGACAATTTAAAAAGCTTTTAGGAAAGTCTTTAATATTTCTTCTTCTCCTACCAGGAGCGTGGCAATAGTGTTCGCAAAAAATGTTGGGTTTTGATAAAAATCACATTTTTGTTTCATCTTTGCAAACGCTCTAGCAGCTAAATTATTTGAACGAGGTGAATCAAACGAACAATATTAGTTAGATAATATGAAGAGTTTTCAGGAATGTCTTCCATCTTTCTTCTACTCCTACTAGAAACGTGGCAACAGTTTTCACAAAGAATGTTGGGTTTTGAGAAAATTCACATTTTTGTTTCAACTTTGCAAACGCTCTAGCGGCTTAACTATTTGAACAAGGTAAGACAAACAAACAGAATTGGTTAGATAATTTAATCTTTAATTTTTCTTCTACTCCTACCAGAAACGTGGCAACAGTGTTCACAAAAAATATTGGGTTTTGAGAAAATTCACATTTTTGTTTCAGATTTGCAAACGCTCTAGTGGCTAAACTATTTCAACGAGCTGAGTCAAACAAAAAGCATTGGTTAGACAATTTAAAGAGCTTTCAGGAGAGTCTTCAATCTTTCTTCTACTCCTACCAGGAGCGTGGCAATAGTGTTCACCAAAAATGTTGGGTTTTGCCAAAAATCACATTTTTGTTTCACTTTTGCAAACGCTCTAGCAGCTAAATTATTTGAACGAGGTGAATCAAACGAACAGCGTTAGTTAGATAATTTGAAGAGCTTTCAGGAAAGTCTTCAGTTTTTTTTTTTACTCCTTCCAGAAACATGGCAACAGTGTTTGCAAAAATGTAGGGTTTTGATAAATATCACATTTTTGTTTCAACTTTGCAAACGCTCTAGCAGCGAAGTTATTCGAACGAGGTGAATCAAACAAACAGTATTGGTTAGATTATTCGAAGGGTTTTCAGGAAAGTCTTCAATCTTTCTTCTGCTCCTACCAAAAACGTTGAGAAAATTCACATTTTTTTTTCAACTTTGCAAACGCTCTAGTGGGTTAACTATTTGAACGAGCTTAGTCAAACAAAAAGCATTGGTTAGACAATTTAAAGAGCTTTCAGGAAAATTTTCAATCTTTCTTCTACTCCTACCAACAGCGTGGCAATAGTGTTCACAAAAAATGTTGGGTTTTGATAAAAATCACATTTTTGTTTCATTTTTGCAAACGCTCTAGCGGCTAAACTGTTTCAACAAGGTGAGTCAACCAAACAGAATTGGTTAGATAATTTAATCTTTAATTTTTCCTCTACTCCTACCAGAAACGTGGCAACAGTGTTCGCAAAAAATTTAAGGTTTTGGTTTTCACATTTTTGTTTCACCTTTGTAAACGCTCCAGCGGCTAAACTGTTTCAACAAGGTGAGTTAACCAAACAGAATTGGTTAGATAATTGAATCTTTAATTTTTCTTCTACTCCTACCAGAGACGTGGCAACAGTGTTCACAAAAAATGTTGGGTTTTGAGAAAATTCATATTTTTGTTTCAGATTTGCAAACGCTCTAGTGGCTAAACTATTTCAACGAGCTGAATTAAACAAAAAGGCATTGGTTAGATAATTTAAAGAGCTTTCAGGAGAGTCTTCAATCTTTCTTCTACTCCTACCAGGAGCGTGGCAATAGTGTTCACAAAAAATGTTGAGTTTTGATAAAAATCACATTTTTGTTTCACCTTTGCAAACGCTCTAGCAGCTAAATTATTTGAACGAGGTGAATCAAGCAAACAATATTAGTTAGATAAATCGAAGAGCTTTCAGGAAAGTCTTCAATTTTTCTTCTACTCCTACCAGAAACGTGGCAACAGTGTTCACAAAAAATGTTGGGTTTTGAGAAAATTCACATTTTTGTTTCACCTTTGCAAACGCTCTAGTGGCTTAGCTATTTGAACAAGGTAAGCCAAACAAAAAGCATTGGTTAGACAATCTAAAGAGCTTTCAGGAGAGTCTTCAATCTTTCTTCTACTCCTACCAGGAGCGTGGCAATAGTGTTCACAAAAATTGTTGGGTTTTGACAAAAATCACATTTTTGTTTCACCTTTGCAAACGCTCTAGCAGCTAAAGTATTTGAACGAGGTGAATCAAACGAACAATATTAGTTAGATAATTCGAAGACTTTTAAGGAAAGTGTTCAATCTTTCTTCTACTCCTACCAGAAACGTGGCAACAGTGTTCACTAAGAATGTTGGGTTTTGAGAAAATTCACATTTTTGTTTCAACTTTGCAAACGCTCTAGAGGCTAAACTATTTGAACGAGGTGAATCAAACAAACAGTATTGGTTAGATTATTCGAAGAGCTGTCAGGAAAGTGTTCAATTTTTTCTACTCCTAAAAGGAACGTGGCAACAGTGTTCGCAAAAAATGTAGGGTTTTGGTTTTCTCATTTTTGTTTCACCTTTGCAGACGCTCCAGAAGCTAAACTGTTTCAACAAGGTGAGTCAACCAAACAGAATTGGTTAGATAATTGAATCTTTAATTTTTTTCTACTCCTACCAGAAACGTGGCAACAGTGTTCACAAAAAATGTTGGGTTTTGAGAAAATTCACATGTTTGTTTCAGATTTGCAAACGCTCTAGTGGCTAAATTATTTCAACGAGCTGAGTCAAACAAAAAGCAATGGTTAGATAATTTAAAGAGCTTTCAGGAAAGTCTTCAATTTTTCTTCTACCCTACCAGGAGCGAGGCAATAGTGTTCGCAAAAAATGTTGGGTTTTGATAAAAATCACATTTTTGTTTCACCTTTGCAAACGCTCTAGCAGCTAATTTATTTGAAAGAGGTGAATCAAGCAAACAATATTAGTTAGATAAATCGAAGAGTTTTCAGGAAAGTCTTCAATTTTTCTTCTACTCCTACCAGAAACGTGGCAACAGTGTTCACAAAAAATGTTGGGTTTTGAGAAAATTCGCATTTTTGTTTCACCTTTGCAAACGCTCTAGTGGCTTAGCTATTTGAACAAGGTAAGTCAAGCAAAAAGCATTGGTTAGACAATCTAAAGAGCTTTCAGGAGAGTCTACAATCTTTCTTCTACTCCTACCAGGAGCGTGGCAATAGTGTTCACAAAAAATGTTGGGTTTTGACAAAAATCACATTTTTGTTTCACCTTTTCAACCGCTCTAGCAGCTAAATTATTTGAACGAGGTGAATCAAACGAACAATATTAGTTAGATAATTCGAAGACTTTTAAGGAAAGTCTTCAATCTTTCTTCTACTCCTACCAGAAACGTGGCAACAGTGTTCGCAAAAAATTTAGGGTTTTGAAAAAATCCCATTTTCGTCTCAACTTTGCAAACGCTCTAGCGGCTAAATTATTGAAACGAGGCGAAACAAACAAACAATAATAGTTAGATAATTTGAAGAGCTTTCAGGAAAGTCTTCAGTTTTTTTCTACTCCTACCAGAAACATGGCAACAGTGTTCGCAAAAATGTGGGGTTTTGATAAAAATCACATTTTTGTTTCAACTTTGCAAACGCTCTAGCGGCGAAATTATTTGAACGAGGTGAATCAAACAAACAGTATTGGTTAGGTTATTCGAAGAGTTTTCAGGAAAGTCTTCAATCTTTCTTCTGCTCCTACCAGAAACGTGGCAACAGTGTTCACAAAGAATGTTGGATATTGAGAAAACTCACTTTTTGTTTCAACTTTGCAAACGCTCTAGCGGCTAAATTATTTGAGCAAGGTGAGTCAAACAAACAGAATTGGATAGATAATTTGAAGAGCTTTCAGGAAAATCTTTAATTTTTCATCTACTCTTACCAGAAACGTGGCAACAGTGTTCACAAAGAATGTTGGGTTTTGAGAAAATTCACATTTTTGTTTCAACTTTGCAAACGCTCTAGCGGCTATATTATTGAAACGAGGCTAACCAAACATACAGTATTGGTGGGATTATTCGAAGAGCTTTCAGGAAAGTCTTCAGTTTTTTTCTACTCCTACCAGAAACATGGCAAAAGTGTTCGCAAAAAATGTAGGGTTTTGAGAAAAATCCCATTTTTGTTTCAACTTTGCAAACGCTCTAGCGGCGAAGTTATTTGAACGAGGTGAATCAAACAAACAGTATTGGTTAGATTATTCGAAGGGTTTTCAGGAAAGTCTTCAATCTGTCTTCTGCTCCTACCAGAAACGTGGCAACAGTGTTCACAAAGAATGTTGGGTATTGAGAAAATTCACATTTTTTCACTTTCAAACGCTCTAGCAGCTAACTATTTGAACGACCTTAGTCAAACAAAAGGCATTGGTTAGACAATTTAAAAAGCTTTTAGGAAAGTCTTTAATATTTCTTCTTCTCCTACCAGGAGCGTGGCAATAGTGTTCGCAAAAAATTTTGGGTTTTGATAAAAATCACATTTTTGTTTCATCTTTGCAAACGCTCTAGCAGCTAAATTATTTGAACGAGGTGAATCAAACGAACAATATTAGTTAGATAATATGAAGAGTTTTCAGGAATGTCTTCCATCTTTCTTCTACTCCTACTAGAAACGTGGCAACAGTTTTCACAAAGAATGTTGGGTTTTGAGAAAATTCACATTTTTGTTTCAACTTTGCAAACGCTCTAGCGGCTTAACTATTTGAACAAGGTAAGACAAACAAACAGAATTGGTTAGATAATTTAATCTTTAATTTTTCTTCTACTCCTACCAGAAACGTGGCAACAGTGTTCACAAAAAATATTGGGTTTTGAGAAAATTCACATTTTTGTTTCAGATTTGCAAACGCTCTAGTGGCTAAACTATTTCAACGAGCTGAGTCAAACAAAAAGCATTGGTTAGACAATTTAAAGAGCTTTCAGGAGAGTCTTCAATCTTTCTTCTACTCCTACCAGGAGCGTGGCAATAGTGTTCACCAAAAATGTTGGGTTTTGACAAAAATCACATTTTTGTTTCACTTTTGCAAACGCTCTAGCAGCTAAATTATTTGAACGAGGTGAATCAAACGAACAATGTTAGTTAGATAATTTGAAGAGCTTTCAGGAAAGTCTTCAGTTTTTTTTTACTCCTTCCAGAAACATGGCAAAAGTGTTTGCAAAAATGTAGGGTTTTGATAAATATCACATTTTTGTTTCAACTTTGCAAACGCTCTAGCGGCGAAGTTATTCGAACGAGGTGAATCAAACAAACAGTATTGGTTAGATTATTCGAAGGGTTTTCAGGAAAGTCTTCAATCTTTCTTCTGCTCCTACCAAAAACGTTGAGAAAATTCACATTTTTTTTTCAACTTTGCAAACGCTCTAGTGGGTTAACTATTTGAACGAGCTTAGTCAAACAAAAAGCATTGGTTAGACAATTTAAAGAGCTTTCAGGAAAATTTTCAATCTTTCTTCTACTCCTACCAACAGCGTGGCAATAGTGTTCACAAAAAATGTTGGGTTTTGATAAAAATCACATTTTTGTTTCATTTTTGCAAACGCTCTAGCGGCTAAACTGTTTCAACAAGGTGAGTCAACCAAACAGAATTGGTTAGATAATTTAATCTTTAATTTTTCCTCTACTCCTACCAGAAACGTGGCAACAGTGTTCGCAAAAAATTTAAGGTTTTGGTTTTCACATTTTTGTTTCACCTTTGTAAACGCTCCAGCGGCTAAACTGTTTCAACAAGGTGAGTTAACCAAACAGAATTGGTTAGATAATTGAATCTTTAATTTTTCTTCTACTCCTACCAGAGACGTGGCAACAGTGTTCACAAAAAATGTTTGGTTTTGAGAATATTCATATTTTTGTTTCAGATTTGCAAACGCTCTAGTGGCTAAACTATTTCAACGAGCTGAATTAAAAAAGAGCATTGGTTAGACAATTTAAAGAGCTTTCAGGAGAGTCTTCAATCTTTCTTCTACTCCTACCAGGAGCGTGGCAATAGTGTTCACAAAAAATGTTGAGTTTTGATAAAAATCACATTTTTGTTTCACCTTTGCAAACGCTCTAGCAGCTAAATTATTGAAACGAGGTGAATCAAACAAACAACATTAGTTAGATAAATCGAAGAGTTTTCAGGAAAGTCTTCAATTTTTCTTCTACTCCTACCAGAAACGTGGCAACAGTGTTCACAAAAAATGTAGGGTTTTGAGTATTCTCATTTTTGTTTCACCTTTGCAGACGCTCCAGAAGCTAAACTGTTTCAACAAGGTGAGTCAACCAAACAGAATTGGTTAGATAATTGAATCTTTAATTTTTCTTCTACTCCTACCAGAAACGTGGCAACAGTGTTCACAAAAAATGTTGGGTTTTGAGAAAATTCACATTTTTGTTTCAGATTTGCAAACGCTCTAGCGGCCAAACTATTTCAACGAGCTGAGTCAAACAAAAAGCAGTGCTTAGATAATTTAAGGAGCTTTCAGGAAAGTCTTCAATCTTTCTTCTACCCCTACCAGGAGCGTGGCAATAGTGTTCGCAAAAATTGTTGGGTTTTGATAAAAATCACATTTTTGTTTCACCTTTGCAAACGCTCTAGCAGCTAAATTATTTGAACGAGGTGAATAAACAAACAATATTAGTTAGATAAATCGAAGAGTTTTCAGGAAAGTCTTCAATTTTTCTTCTACTCCCACCAGAAACGTGGCAACAGTGTTCGCAAAAAATGTAGGGTTTTGGTTTTCTCATTTTTGTTTCACCATTGCAGACGCTCCAGAAGCTAAACTGTTTCAACAAGGTGAGTCAACCAAACAGAATTGGTTAGATAATTGAATCTTTAATTTTTCTTCCACTCCTACCAGAAACGTGCCAACAGTGTTCACAAAAAATGTTGGGTTTTGAAAAAATTCACATTTTTGTTTCAGATTTGCAAACGCTCTAGCGGCTAAACTGTTTCAACAAGGTGAGTCAGCCAAACAGAATTGGTTACATAATTGAATCTTTAATTTTGCTTCTACTCCTACCAGAAACGTGGCAACAGTGTTCACACAAAATGTTGGGTTTTGAGAAAATTCCCATTTTTGTTTCAGATTTGCAAACGCTCTAGTGGCTAAACTATTTCAAGGAGCAGAGTCAAACAAAAACCATTGGTTAGACAATTTAAAGAGCTTTCAGGAGAGTCTTCAATCTTTCTTCTACTCCTACCAGAAACGTGGCAACAGTGTTCGCAAAAAATTTAAGGTTTTGGTTTTCACATTTTTGTTTCACCTTTGCAAACGCTCCAGCAGCTAAACTGTTTCAACAAGGTGAGTCAACCAAACAGAATTGGTTAGATAATTAAATCTTTAATTTTTCTCCTACCCCTACCAGAAACGTGGCAACAGTGTTCACAAAAAATGTTGGGTTTTGAGAAAATTCACATTTTTGTTTCAGATTTGCAAACGCTCTAGTGGCTAAACTGTTTCAAGGAGCAGAGTCAAACAAAAAGCATTGGTTAGACAATTTAAAGAGCTTTCAGGAGAGTCTTCAATCTTTCTTCTACTCCTACCAGGAGCGTGGCAATAGTGTTCACAAAAAATGTTGGGTTTTGATAAAAATCACATTTTTGTTTCACCTTTGCAAACGCTCTAGCAGCTAAATTATTTGAACGAGGTGAATCAAACGAACAATATTAGTTAGATAATTAGAAGAGTTTTCAGGAAAGGCTTCAAGCTTTCTTCTACTCCTACCAGAAACGTAGCAACAGTGTTCACAAAGAATGTTGGGTTTTGAGAAAATTCACATTTTTGTTTCAACTTTGCAAACGCTATATTGGGTTAACTATTTGAACGAGCTTAGTCAAACAAAAAGCATTGGTTAGACAATTTAAGGAGCTTTGAGGAAAGTCTTCAATCTTTCTTCTACTCTTTTCAGGGGCCTGGCAATAGTATTCACAAAAATTTAGGGTTTTGAGAAAAATCACATTTTCGTTTCAACTTTGCAAACGCTCTAGCGGCTAAACTATTTAAACGAGGTGGGTCAAACAAACAGAATTGGTTAGATAATTGAATCTTTAATTTTGCTTCTACTCCTACCAGAAACGTGGCAACAGTGTTCGCAAAGAATTTTGGGTTTTGGTTATTCATATTTTTGTTTTACCTTTGCAAACGCTCCAGCGGCTAAACTGTTTCAACAAGGTGAGTCAACCAAACAGAATTGGTTAGATAATTTGAATCTTTAATTTTTCTTCTACTCCTACCAGAAACGTGACAACAGTGTTCACAAAAAATGTTGGGTTTTGATAAAAATCACATTTTTGTTTCAACTTTGCAAACGCTCTAGCTGCTAAGCTATTTGAAAGAGGTGAATCAAATAAAAAGCATTGGTTATATAATTTAAAGAGCTTTCAGGAAAGTCTTCAATCTTTCTTCTACTCCTTTCAGGAGCGTGGCAATAGTGTTCACAAAATGTATGGTTTTGATTAAAATCACATTTTTGTTTCAACTTTGCAAACGCTCTAGCGGCTAAACGATTTGAACGAGGTGAGTCAAATAAACAGAGTTGGATAGATAATTTAAAGAGCTTTCAGGAAAGTCTTTAATTTTTCATCTACTCCTACCAGAAACGTGGCAACAGTGTTCACAAAGAATGTTGGGTTTTGAGAAAATTCACATATTTGTTTCAACTTTGCAAACGTTCTAGCAGTCTAAACTATTTGAACGAGGTGGGTCAAACAAACAGAATTGGTTAGATAATTAAATCTTTAATTTTGCTTCTACTCCTACAAGAAACGTGGCAACAGTGTTCGCAAAAAATTTAGGGTTTTGGTTTTCACATTTTGTTTCACCTTCGCAAACGCTCCAGCGGCTAAACTGTTTCAACAAGGTGAGTCAACCAAACAGAATTGGTTAGATAATTGAATTTTTAATTTTTCTTCTACTCCTACCAGAAACGTGGCAACAGTGTTCACAAAAAATGTTGAGTTTTGAGAAAATTCATATTTTTGTTTCAGATTTGCAAACGCTCTAGTGGCTAAACTATTTCAACGAACTGAGTCAAACAAAAAGCAGTGGTTAGACAATTTAAAGGGCTTTTAGGAAAGTCTTCAATCTTTCTGCTACCCCTACCAGAAACGTGGCAATAGTGTTCGCAAAAATTGTTGGGTTTTGATAAAAATCATATTTTTGTTTCACCTTTGCAAACGCTTCAGCAGCTAAATTATTTGAACGAGGTGAATCAAACAAACAATATTAGTTAAATAATTCGAAGAGTTTTCAGGAATGTCTTCCATCTTCCTTCTACTCCTACTAGAAACGTGGCAACAGTGTTCACAAAGAATGTTGGGTTTTGAGAAAATTCACATTTTTGTTTCAACTTTGCAAACGCTGTAGTGGGTTAACTATTTGAACGAGCTTAGTCAAACAAAAAGCAGTGGTTAGACAATTTAAAGAGCTTTTAGGAAAGTCATCAATCTTTCTTTTCCTTTTTTCAGGGGCGTGGCAATAGTATTCCCAAAAATTTAGGGTTTTGAGAAAAATCACAATTTGGTTTCAACTTTGCAAACGCTCTAGCGGCTAAACTATTTGAACGAGGTGGGTCAAACAAACAGAATTGATTAGATAATTTAATCTTTAATTTTGCTTCTACTCCTACCAGAAACGTAGCAACAGTGTTCGCAAAAAATTTAGGGTTTTGAGAAAATTCACATTTTTGTTTCAACTTTGCAAACGCTCTAGCGGATAAACTATTTGAACGAGGAAAATCAAGAAAACAGTATTGGTTAGATTATTCGAAGAGCTTTCAGGAAGGTCTTCAATCTTTTTCTACTCCTACCAGGAACGTGGCAACAGTGTTCGCAAAAAATTTAGGGTTTTGAGAAAAATCACATTTTTGTTCCAATTTTGCAAACGCTCTAGCGGCAAGCTATTAGAAAGAGGTGAATCAAATAAAAAGCACTGGTTAGATAATTAAAAGAGCTTTCAGGAAAGTCTTCAATCTTTTTTCTACTCGTACCAGGAACGTGGTAATAGTGTTCACAAAAAATGTTGGGTTTTGATAAAAATCACATTTTTGTTTCATCTTTGCAAACGCTCTAGCGGCTAAGCTGTTTCAACAAGGTGAGTCAACCAAACAGAATTGGTTAGATAATTTAATTTTTAATTTTTCCTCTACTCCTACCAGAAACGTGGCAACAGTGTTCACAAAAAATTTAAGGTTTTGGTTTTCACATTTTTGTTTCACCTTTGCAAACGCTCCAGCGGCTAAACTGTTTCAACAAGGTGAGTCAACCAAACAGAATTGGTTAGATAATTGAATCTTTAATTTTTCTCCTACTCCTACCAGAAACGTGGCAACAGTGTTCAAAAAAATGTTGGGTTTTGAGAAAATTCACATTTTTGTTTCAGATTTGCAAACGCTCTAGTAGCTAAACTATTTCAAGGAGCAGAGTCAAACAAAAAGCATTGGTTAGACAATTTAAAGAGCTTTCAGGAGAGTCTTCAATCTTTCTTCTACTCCTACCAGGAGCGTGGCAATAGTGTTCACAAAAAATGTTGGGTTTTGATAAAAATCACATTTTTGTTTCACCTTTGCATACGCTCTAGCAGCTAAATTATTTGAACGAGGTGAATCAAACGAACAATATTAGTTAGATAATTCGAAGAGTTTTCAGGAAAGTCTTCAATCTTTCTTCTACTCCTACCAGAAACGTGGCAACAGTGTTCACAAAAAATGTTGGGTTTTGATAAAAATCACATTTTTGTTTCACCTTTGCAAACGCTTCAGCAGCTAAATTATTTGAACGAGGTGAATCAAACAAACAATATTAGTTAAATAATTCGAAGAGTTTTCAGGAATGTCTTCCATCTTCCTTCTATTCCTACTAGAAGCGTGGCAGCAGTGTTCACAAAGAATGTTGGGTTTTGAGAAAATTCACATTTTTGTTTCAACTTTGCAAACGCTGCAGTGGGTTAACTATTTGAACGAGCTTAGTCAAACAAAAAACATTGGTTAGACAATTTAAAGAGCTTTTAGAAAAGTCATCAATCTTTCTTCTCCTCTTTTCAGGGGCGTGGCAATGGTATTCACAAAAAATTTAGGGTTTTGAGAAAAATCACAATTTGGTTTCAACTTTGCAAACGCTCTAGCGGCTAAACTATTTGAACGAGGTGGGTCAAACAAACAGAATTGGTTAGATAATTTAATCTTTAATTTTGCTTCTACTCCTACCAGAAACGTAGCAACAGTGTTCGCAAAAAATTTAGGGTTTTGAGAAAATTCACATTTTTGTTTCAACTTTGCAAACGCTCTAGCGGATAAACTATTTGAACGAGGAAAATCAAGAAAACAGTATTGGTTAGATTATTCGAAGAGCTTTCAGGAAGGTGTTCAATCTTTTTTCTACTCCTACCAGGAACGTGGCAACAGTGTTCGCAAAAAATTTAGGGTTTTGAGAAAAATCACATTTTTGTTTCAACTTTGCAAACGCTCTAGCGGATAAACTATTTGAACGAGGAAAATCAAGAAAACAGTATTGGTTAGATTATTCGAAGAGCTTTCAGGAAGGTGTTCAATCTTTTTTCTACTCCTACCAGAAACGTGGCAACAGTGTTCGCAAAAAATTTAAGGTTTTGGTTTTCACATTTTTGTTTTACCTTTGCAAACGCTCCAGCGGATAAACTGTTTCAACAAGGTGAGTCAACCAAACAGAATTGGTTAGATAATTGAATCCTTAATTTTTCTTCTACTCCTACCAGAAACGTGGCAACAGTGTTCACAAAAAATGTTGGGTTTTGATAAAAATCACATTTTTGTTTCAAATTTGCAAACGCTCTAGCGGCAAGCTATTCGAAAGAGGTAAAAAAATAAAAAGCACTGGTTAGATAATTTAAAGAGCTTTCAGGAAAGTCTTCAATCTTTCTTCTACTCCTTTCAGGGGCGTGGCAATAGTGTTCACAAAAATGTAGGGTTTTGATTAAAATCACATTTTTGTTTCAGATTTGCAAACGCTCTAGTGGCTAAACTATTTCAACGAACTGAGTCAAACAAAAGCAGTGGTTAGACAATTTAAAGAGCTTTCAGGAAAGTCTTCAATCTTTTTTCTACCCCTACCAGAAACGTGGCAATAGTGTTCGCAAAAATTGTTGGGTTTTGATAAAAATCATATTTTTGTTTCACCTTTCCAAACGCTTCAGCAGCTAAATTATTTGAATGAGGTGAATCAAACAAACAATATTAGTTAAATAATTCGAAGAGTTTTCAGGAATGTCTTCCATCTTCCTTCTACTCCTACTAGAAACGTGGCAACAGTGTTCACAAAGAATGTTGGGTTTTGAGAAAATTCACATTTTTGTTTCAACTTTGCAAACGCTGTAGTGGGTTAACTATTTGAACGAGCTTAGTCAAACAAAAAACATTGGTTAGACAATTTAAAGAGCTTTTAGGAAAGTCATCAATCTTTCTTCTCCTCTTTTCAGGGGCGTGGCAATAGTATTCACAAAAATTTAGGGTTTTGAGAAAAATCACAATTTGGTTTCAACTTTGCAAACGCTCTAGCGGCTAAACTATTTGAACGAGGTGGGTCAAAAAAACAGAATTGGTTAGATAATTTAATCTTTAATTTTGCTTCTACTCCTACCAGAAAAGTAGCAACAGTGTTCGCAAAAATTTAGGGTTTTGAGAAAATTCACATTTTTGTTTCAACTTTGCAAACGCTCTAGTGGATAAACTATTTGAACTAGGAAAATCAAGAAAACAGTATTGGTTAGATTATTCGAAGAGCTTTCAGGAAGGTGTTCAATCTTTTTTCTACTCCTACCAGGAACGTGGCAACAGTGTTCGCAAAAAATTTAGGGTTTTGAGAAAAATCACATTTTTGTTCCAACTTTGCAAACGCTCTAGCGGCAAGCTATTAGAAAGAGGTGAGTCAAATAAAAAGCACTGGTTAGATAATTAAAAGAGCTTTCAGGAAAGTCTTCAATCTTTTTTCTACTCGTACCAGGAACGTGGTAATAGTGTTCACAAAAAATGTTGGGTTTTGATAAAAATCACATTTTTGTTTCAACTTTGCAAACGCTCTATCGGCTAAATTATTTGAACGAGGTGGGTAAACAACCAGAATTAGTTAGATAATTTAATCTTTAATTTTGCTTCTACTCCTACCAGAAACGTAGCAACAGTGTTCGCAAAAAATTTAGGGTTTTGAGAAAATTCACATTTTTGTTTCAACTTTGCAAACGCTCTAGAGGCTAAACTATTTGAACGAGGTGAATCAAGCAAACAGTATTGGTTAGATTATTCGAAGAGCTGTCAGGAAAGTGTTCAATTTTTTCTACTCCAACCAGGAACGTGGCAACAGTGTTCGCAAAAAATTTAGGGTTTTGAGAAAAATAACATTTTTGTTTTACCTTTGCAAACGCTCTAGCAGTTAAACTATTGAAAGAGGTGAGTCAAATAAAAAGCACTGGTTAGATAATTAAAAGAGCTTTCAGGAAAGTCTTCAATCTTTCTTCTACTCCTACCAGGAACGTGGTAATAGTGTTCACAAAAAATGTTGGGTTTTGATAAAAATCACATATTTGTTTCACCTTTGCAAACGCTCTAGCGGCTATATTATTGAAACGACGTGAATAAAACAAACAGTGTTGGTGAGATTACTCAAAGAGCTTTCAGGAAAGTCTTCAGTTTTTTTTTACTCCTACCAGAAACGTGGCAACAGTGTTCGCAAAAAATTTAGGGTTTTGAGAAAAATCACATTTTTGTTTCAAGTTTGCAAACGATCTAGGGGCTAACCTATTGAAAGAGGTGAGTCAAATAAAAAGCACTGGTTAGATAATTAAAAGAGCTGTCAGAAAAGTCTTCAATCTTTCTTCTACTCCTACCAGCAGCGTGGCAATAGTGTTCGCAAAAAATGTTGGGTTTTGATAAAAATCACATTTTTGTTTCATCTTTGCAAACGCTCCAGCGGCTTAACTATTTGAACGAGGTGAGTCAACCAAACAAAACTGGTTAGATAATTTAATCTTTAATTTTTCTTCTACTCCTACCAGAAACGTGGCAACAGTGTTCGCAAAAAATTTAGGGTTTTGGTTTTCACATTTTTGTTTCACCTTTGCAAACGCTCCAGTGGCCAAACTGTTTCAACGAGCTGAGTCAATCAAAAAGCATTGTTTAGACAATTTAAAGAGTTTTCAGGAGAGTCTTCAATCTTTCTTCTATTCCCACCAGGAGCGTGGCCATAGTGTTCACAAAAAATGTTGGGTTTTGAAAAAAATCACATTTTTGTTTCACCGTTGCAAACGCTCTAGCAGCTAAATTATTTGAACGAGGTGAATCAAGCAAACAATATTAGTTAGATAATTCGAAGTGTTTTCAGGAAAGTCTTCAATCTTTCTTCTACTCCTACCAGAAACGTGGCAACGGTGTTCACAAGAAATGTTGGGTTTTGAGAAAATTCACATTTTTGTTTCAACTTTTCAAACGCTCTAGCGGCTTAACTATTTAAACAAGGTGAATCAAGCAAAAAACATTGGTTAGACAATTTAAAGAGCTTTCAGGAGAGTCTTCAGTCTTTCTCCTACTCCTACCAGGAGCGTGGCAATAGTGTTCACAAAAAATGTTGGGTTTTGATAAAAATCACATTTTTGTTTCACCTTTGCAAACGCTCTAGCAGCTAAATTATTTGAACGAGGTGAATCAAACGAAGAATATTAGTGAGATAATTCGAAGAGTTTTCAGGAAAGTCTTCAATCCTTCTTCTACTCCTACCAGAAACGTGGCAACAGTGTTCGCAAAAAATTAAGGGTTTTGAGAAAAATCACATTTTTGTTTCAACTTTGCAAACGATTAAGCGGCTAAACTATTTGAACGAGGTGAATCAAGCAAACAGTATTGGT